>PVKN010000474.1:0-34489 GCA_004027915.1 Capromys pilorides | reverse complement strand
GAACCTAAATTATATCTTTGTTCTTTTAACCATGTCTGCTTCCAGTATTAAGGGATGTGAAAGCTTACATTGCCTGGCAGCCTATTTTTCAAAATTACAAAGTGCTAAGCCTCTGTACCTGTTAGCCTACTTTTGAAGCATTCCACCACGAATTTGGGGCAGTGGCACAGCACTAACACTAGAAACACAAGGCACCACACCCAAGGACGTTTGTTCTGTTTGGCCCAAATTGCTCCACACACAGCTAAGTGCAGAGAGCCAGAAGAAGGATTTCCTCAAGCAAGTGATAAAGGCGTGTATGGCTTATAGGGAGTGCCGTACTCTAAGACCAGAGAGAGAGTAACTGGGAGCACGCAGAAGCTTTTCATTTTGAGTTCTCGGCGTATACTCGGAGTTATTTCTAAATAGAAAATGAATTTGAAGACAAAGGAAAATGAAAATAATGGTTGCATGTATTTTTAACCAACTGTTATTTAAAATGCATTTTTTTTTTTTTTTTTTTTTTGTTAAACAGGATATTTTAAATAGCATAATGAGAGATTTGCTGTACAAGAAAGTCACGGAGTACTTCCCATCTGTGGCAGGAACAGAGGCTAATTGTGTTTTAACAAGATTTGAAGTTAGCCATGGTAAAACCTTCACTGAAGAGTGCTTGATCTGCTTTGTTTCTGTTTGTTTCACCCATTCTACAGTTCAGGGCGGCAGCTCAGTGAAGTCTTCATTCAGTTACCTTCCAGGAAAGAGTTACCAGAATACTATGAATTAATTAGGAAGCCAGTGGATTTCAAAAAAATAAAGGTAGATATTTGATTCCCTAACTTTCTTCTTCCAGTAAATAAAGAAGTATTGAATACATGGAGGTGGGTAGAGGTGGGAGTCAGCAGAGGCATCTGGTCTACCACTGGCATGCACGGGGTCTACTACCAGAGAGGCAGGGCTGACGTCATACCTTTGTGTGTTGCATAACCATTATACTCAAGAGTTTTTGTATGACACCCCCCCCCCCACTTTACCCCCCACCCCAAGCCCCTGTCCAAGGCTCCTTGCTGATGAAGAGGCACTGGTGGGAGGGGCTTGCACTGAGTGGCATTCTTTTGGTTGAGAAGTCCCATACCCTGGCAGGGCCGTAGGCTGTGAAAACAAAGAAAAGATCAGCCTTTCTCAAGTACTGATGGTTGCATTTTCCTCTCCCTTCCTTCCCTCTATTTTATCCACAATTTCCACCAGGAAAGAATTCGTAATCATAAGTACCGGAGCCTGGGTGACCTGGAGAAAGATGTCATGCTTCTGTGTCACAATGCTCAGACGTTCAACTTGGAGGGATCCCAGGTGCGTCTCTACGTGTCTGCAGAGTCTCTAACCTTCAACATGCCTGTGTTCTTTCGTGTCCAACAAAGCATTTCAGTGTTACTCTGAGACATAGCTACTTTACCCTAGCAGAAGCAAAGTGAAGAAAAAAAGGTTGTATTCTTTGCTACCTGTGTGAGGAAATCAAGGCTTTGGCATTTACAAATTACTGTTGTGCCACAGTGGGGCTGACTCCTGCCCCCGTTTCCTTTCAAGGTTTGTCTCTAATTGCAGGAGGAATTCAGGTGAATCATTTAAGGTAATCCATTCTGAAGCTGCCATACCATTTCTGCTTTTGGAGAAATCCTGCATTTAATTACGTTTGTCTTGATTTTTCTCATTGTAACTTTGCATCCGCAGGTGAAAGTGCTGTGATTTAAAACAAAGCATAGGGGAAAAAAAACTGCCTGCAATTGCTTTAAAAAATCTTTATTGGTCCAATTGCAATTTGCTTTGCACTCCCCCAACCATAGTTAGCATGTCTAATAGTATAAAAGTGACACCAAATGTATTAAAATAACAGGGGGAGCGGTGCTTTCATTTCAGCTACACCTCAGTTACCCTGCTCTTTTGTTTGAAGTTGCCTCCCTCTACCTGTTAGACCTGATGCTCTCATAGCCAGTGAAGAAGAAGAATAAAGAATATGGTCAGTATGTCTGCCAAGCAAGGTGGTCTGAGGCCACTACTAAATTCCTAAGCTTCTTTTCTGATCTTAATCTTTTGCCTGGGTGTCAACTCCATTTGTCAAATTAAAGAACGTTGGCTCCTCAGGATATGTCCTCAGCAGACTCTGCCCTTCCAGGTTAATAGCTATTGCTAGTACTGTGAACCCAAGCACGCAGCAGTGAGAGAAAGCCTTCCGTTTTAGCGGCCATCTAGAGAAAGTTGCAGTGATAGCCAGGCCAGAGCAAGTGACTGGGAGGATCAGAAAATCTTTTTGTGTGTGATCGTCTTAGTCTCTGGATAGATTTTTGTGTTCCTTAGATCAGAATGACATTATTAATTATGAGATGCATTCAGTCCCTTTCTGGCCCCACAACCCCTCTGTCTACACTCTGTCCCAAAGCTGCAATGAAGGACAAACAGCCCTTAATTAGTTTCACTCCCAGCCTGTGCTAGACATGAGATTACCTTCTTCCTCTGCCCGTTTCCTGCTGTCTAGCTTCGGGGTTTCCCAAGCAAGCTCCAGCGTGGGCTTGATCTTTGCGGAGTGCCCGCCCCACTCACGCCTTAGCCCTGCTCTGCAGCCGTTTCAGAGCTCCGCCCAGCGTACACAGGTGACGCCCCCTCACCCCAGGCCCCGCAGCAGCTGCTTCTGATGTGCCCTCCTGGAAGCTTTGTGATTCTGAACAGCTTCTCTCATCTTCGCCAGACAGTAAGGTGTTGCGTAGCCTAGTACAGTGTAGCACAGGAGGTGACGCTGGTGTCGCCCCAGGTCCGTCTATCTTATTCTCGCCTTCCCACTTCCTTCATGTGTTCTCCTTTCCCAGCCCACCATGTGCTCTCTGCTACTGTCCATTTTCCCACTGCTCTCAAGGCTTTAGGGAAAAAAGAAAATGTACATCGTCTTTACAATAAAGCCAAATAGTCCTAGGAAGCAAGAACTGTCCTTTTGGCTTTAAAATTTTTTTACTACTTTTATAAAAAGGCAACAAATTTTAAGTTTACAGCTCCAGTGGTGTCAATTTTATATACATGGTTATGCAACAGGTCGCTAAGACTTTCTTTTTTATGTATTTAGGACAGGGTCTACAGGATCTCACCATGTAGATTGGACTCATAGTGATCCTCCTGTTTTCAGCCTCCCAAACACTGGGATTACAGGCACGCACCACCATGCCCAGTCTCAATCACCATCTCGGTGCACCCCAGGGGGTGGGACCAGCATGGCACGATGGGGATCGAACCCTGGCCACTACGCTGTGCCTAAGCAGGTGCTTTAGTCTGCTGAGCTATCTGGCCAGCCCTGACTATTTCATTTTCAAACTGATGCTTTGTACCGAAAGCACCTCTCCTCTCCCCTACCCCCGCTGCCACCCACCATGCTCCTTGGTTTCCATGAACTCAAGTATGTGCTTCATACCTCCCAAGTGGAATCACTCAGTATCTTTTGGTGATGGTTTATTGTTTCCCTTTCTGTCCTATGGGCTTATTTCATTTGTAGCTTGCAACGGGATTTCCTTCTATTCAGGGCTGAAAAATATTTCACTGTGTGTACATACCATATCTATCTATATCTATCTATCTATCTTATCTGTCGTTTGGATTGCTTGCACCTGCTTGTTAGGAATAATGCTTTTATGACCTTAGTTACACAGACATCTGTTCAAGGCCCTGCTTTAAACTATTTTAGGTACACAGCCAGAAGTAGGATAGCTGGCTCAGATACCAGTTCTGCTTTTGAGTGAAAATTTAATTGTGAACTTTGTTGATAGCTGCCCCCTAGACGGAGCTCAGGTGTGTGCATGCACTAAAAATGGGTGACACCTCGATGTGTACTGGCTGCCCCAGCGAGCTCAGTAGTAGGGAATACCACTTCAAGGGGTTCCTTGCCATAGTATTACTGTAATACTTATCAGTAGTTTTTTTTCAGTGCTGGGGAATGAGCCCAGAGCTTTTGCACTCAGCTGTATCTTAGCTTTTTTTATGTTGAGATAGGGTTTTGCTAAATTGTACAGGTTTGCTCCACATTGTAATCCTCCAGCCTCAGCTGCCCAGAACGTTGGGATTATGAGCGTATATGCCCCACCATGCACAGCTAAAAGGTAGTTTATTTTTTTTTTTTTTAAGGCCGAGAAGCGATTTTTTTTTTAACTTATCTATGTTATCGCCGGCTCAGCCTGCGCTGGGGGTGAGGCTAGCGCAGCATGTGGTGCTGGGGATCGAACCGTGGTCCCTGTAGTTGCCTAAGCTTGCCTAAGCAGGGGCTTTAGACCGCTGAGCCATGTCGCCGGCCCTGAAAGGTAGTTTTTAAACTACTCTTTCTAGTGTCAAAGAGATGAATATTTTGTTGACCTGTCACCCCCTAAGTGCATGTGTGTGTGTGTGTGTGTGTGTGTGTGTGTGTGTGCACGCGCGCACACACACACACACACACACTTTGAAATGACCTCATCCAGACTTGATCCTGGAGGAGTTTACATGCTCCTATTTGGGATCATTGTTGTTACTGTAAGCACAGGGCTCCCATGGTGGTGTGTCCACTACCACCCCTGCAAAATAACGCTAGTGCATTGCATAAGGAAGAGGACACTGTGCACCCACGCCCTCAGCTCTTACCAGGTGCCACTTTGCTCATTTAGATCTACGAAGACTCCATCGTCTTACAGTCTGTGTTTAAGAGTGCGCGGCAGAAAATCGCCAAAGAGGAAGAAAGTGAGGAGGAAAGCAATGAGGAAGAGGAAGAGGAAGATGAAGAGGAGTCTGAGTCTGAGGGTGAGTCCAGACCTCTGGTTCCTGCACTTCCTCTGAGGTGTTTGCTCAGGGGCTAATAGAGAAGATTTCCGAGGGGCAGATCTGGCTTCGAAACGTCACTCTACCTTGTCATCCATGGGAGACTTCAGGCTGTATCCTCTGCTCCCTCAGCTGTAGAACTGAGCTGAGTATGTAAGGGGCTGGGGTCCCTTTGGATGGTCTAATGCACAAAATTAGCATAAGCAGCTCCTTTCACTAGGGCCCGGTTCTCTGCTTTCTTTCCAAGGACCTGCAGGATGTCGGTGTGGCTAACGCAAGGCCACACTTCGGCAATTATTTTTTCTTTGTAGACAGGATCTTGCTATATAGCTAGTTCAGCCTGGCCTTGAACTCACTATATAGCACAAGCTGGCGTCCAACTCCACAGTGATCCTCCTCCTGCGTCAAACTTCCTTGTGCCAGGATTATAGGCATGCACCACCATGCCTGGCTTGGCGGTTATTTTCTTTTCTTGGTACCAGGATTCAAACTTACAACTTCAAGCATATCAGACAGGCACGGTGCCAATGAGCTAGATCTCTGGCCATTGGCAATTAATTTTCTTTCTTTCTTTTCTTTTTTTTCATACAGGGTCTTGCTATGCTGTTCAAACTCATAGTATCCTCCTGTGTCAGCCTCCTCAGTGCTGGGATTATAGGCACATACCATCACACCTGGTTTTTGGGCTGACATGGCAAGTGTTACCAGGAATTGAACTCTGGTCCTTGTGCTTGCCAGGCAGGCACTTAGACCACTGAACTGTCTCCCCAGCCCTAGGAGTTATTTTCTAAGCCATGATGATCAAAAAGAATTGGAATAGGAAGGTTCATTTAATTCACCCTAGAACGTTTGGTGTTTGTTTTAGCGAGAGATTATTCATTTTGATTTTGTCAAAAATTTTGCTATTTTGTTCACAACACAGTTTTTACATTTTTTTTCAAATATTTCATTAGAAAGGTATTGGGTGAACCTGTGAAGTCTACCCTCATGGTGATAACCTTACTGTGTCAGAGAAGGTTGCCTTCAGAAACCTAATCTATGTTTCTATTCTCTGGATCCCATGAGTCACAATGCATATTTACAACAAGGCAGACAGACCTTAAACATGACAAATTATAAGTTGTATAATAAAAATAACTTATAATTTTATTGCCTAATAAAACATCACGTTTTGCAAAGTTGCCTTCTAGATTTCATTCATTCATACATACATAATTTATTGCATAATTTTTCTGTACATGAACATTTTTAAAGTGAGTGATGTTTCTGTACAAGATGAGCTATCGTTCATTAATGCATGCGCACCATGTGTTGCATTCTTTGCACCAGCCTTCACCTGATCTCTTCTGAGCCTTTGGGTAATTCATTCCTGCTACTGTAAGAAATGACCGCAAACTGAATGGCTTAATACAACACAAGTTTATCACCTTCCGTAGGTCACAGGTCCAGCTGGCTTCTTGTAACATTGAAGCAAGGTGGCAGCAGGCTGGCAGGCGAGGGCAGAGCACTGCCTCGCTCGTTGTGGTTGTCAGCACAATGCAGCTCCTATGCTGGTGTGATTCATGTCATTACACTGAGTCACCTGGAAAATGCCTTTTGCTATGTCAGGTAACAAGTTTGGGAGTTGGGGCTGGTGGTCTGTCCACCCTGCTTGGTAAGTAGGGCCGTGTAGGATGCATCGTAGCTCCTTCAGCTGGGCAGAGGACTGCGCCTAATGTTTGGGGGTTTAGCCTAGTTGGCCACTGAAGCCTGGCAGGTAGGATTGCTGAAGGTCCAGATCCCTGGACACCCAAGGGTGACAGCTGTGGAGAGTCCCACATTCTATTCCTGACAATGTATATTTTCATGCCTGTATGGATTTCTGTACTCTTTTATGCAGAATAGATAAGCCTATATAGAGGGAGATACTTCACATTTTCTTTTCAAGCTGTTTAAAATAATCAGTACAACTGGTTGCTTGCATCAGGATTTTCTTTCTTTCTTTCTTTCTTTCTTTCTTTCTTTCTTTCTTTCTTTCTTTTTTTTTTTTGTAGAACTGGGGATTGAACTCAGGCCCTTGCGCTTGCCAGGCAAGCACTTATTCTATTGAACTATCTTGCCCAGCCCCTTGCATCAGGATTTTATAGTTTCTCTCCCTCCAAATAAATATCTGACCACAGCTACTACTTAGAGCACATTATGTAACAGACATCTGGGAATAACAGATAGAAACCTGGACTAGGAATTCTGTATTGTGTATTAGCATTTTCCCTACTTGGGATGGGAGCAGCACATATAACTACGTTTTTACCTATCTGCCTGGGAAATTTTATTGTGCAAGTGTTTCACAGGTCCCCTCATGAAATCCCACTGCCACTGTCTTCTCTCTAAAGTTTCCGCTGGAGCTATGACTTGCTTGATCAGAGCGTATGTGTCAAGTGCCTTGAGATACGTAAAATGTGGTGGTCTAGGAAACCGGCTTGAGTGAGAGGACCCCTGAGTGTACCTGGAATTGCCTTCTATGGGTGGGTGCCTATCCCAGAAGACGGCCAAGTGGCTTGTCTTTGCTCCTAGGATCCACACCTACATTTGTGCTGTAGCAAGAGGAGCATTTGCCTCCTCAGCATAGCCCTGTCAGAGTGGAAGGTCCTTTGGCAGAGCACTGTAGGAAAGAGGCCATGGGCTGTGCCCACCCTGCCTCCCCTCCATCCTGTCAAGATGGGTGAACAAGCAGGTGAATGGCAACTTTGCCTTGGCAGAAAAGCGGGAAAAGTCAGGGGCCATCCCCAGGGGACTGTTCAGATACATTGTGGTGCACCTCATGGTGGAGATGTTTCGAGCATGAGAAAGAATTAGGCAAGCGCATGTGAGCTGATGCACAGAAGTGCCCCGTGTGTGATAAGAAGCGAGGCGCGCAATATGGGCTTGTACGAATATCCCTTCGTGATAACTATGGAAAACATTGAAATGTACGCACGCATTCTGTCTAGAGCCTATACATTTATACACAGAAAAATTGATATATTTGCAGAGGCAAATGTGGGAGAAAAGGAAGCTTCAGAGGCAGTTGTACTTTCCATTTTGTGCCTTTGCCATTAGACTTATTTAACTATTTTAATATATTTATTTTGCTTATTAATACTGAGGATTGAACTGAAGGTCTTTACACTGAACTATGTTCCCCCCTTTTTTCTTTTAATTTGAGACAAGGTTTCACTAAGTTACTGATCTCCCCAGGCTAAGCTCAAAACTGACGTGCGTGTGTGTGTGTGTGTGTGTGTGTGTGTGTGTGCGCGCGCACGCGCATGGAGGACTGAACTCAGCACCTTGCTGCTGAGCTATCTCCGCGGCCCTTGAACTCAGAGGTGGAGCCTCCTTCTTAGCCTTATGGAGCGCTGGGATTATTGGCCAGTATCACCTTGACTGACTTCGAGACAGATACATAGATTGAATGATTGATTGTATTTTAGGGAAGGATTTACAGAGTGTTCAGGGTCTCACTACTAGATTGGACATGTAGTAATTCGCCTGTTTACAGCCTCTCAAGAGCTGGGATTACAGGCACACACCACCACTCCCAGTCTAAATTGCCATCTCAGTGTGCCCCAGGAGCAGGACCAGCACCGCAGGTCTGGGGATCGAACCCCCGGCCCTGCGCCTGCTTGCAGGCACTTTAATCCACTGAGCTATTTGGCCAGCCCTTAAAATTTATTTTTAATCCATCTAGACCAATGATGGTGAAACTTCTAGAGACAGAGTGCCCAAACTGCAACCCAAAACCCACTTATCACAAAGTGTCAATGCTGCAGTTCAACCTGAATAGTTGGTGCTCAGCTGCTGGCGCCATGCTGGTGACCTGGCTCATGCTGACAGAGAGGGCTCCACATGCCCTCTGGAGCATGCATGCCATCAGTTTGCTACAACTGATCTAGAGTTACCTAAGCAGTAAAATTATGGTACTTTTCTATTCATTTATATTTTGCAGTGCAAAATTTCTATCAAATAAATGCATACCTGTTCACATACTGCCCTACCTGTCAGCCATGAGGAGACAGAAAAGGGACCTGGGTTCAGGAAGCTCTCTTCTCCTTTTCCTTCTGCTGCCTGTTGCATGTGACTCTGCATCATCTTCTGGACAGAGAATGATTTGCCAGTGAGGCAGGGCGCTGCCTAGCTGGACAACGAGGAGAGGCACGCTGGGTGCTTTGGCTCGTCAGCTGTGGGTTTTACTTATACAACAGGGCCCTGCACGTCCTCACTGTGTCTGTTTCTATTGTAGCAAAATCTGTTAAGGTGAAAATCAAGCTCAATAAGAGAGATGAGAAAGGTCGGGACAAAGGAAAAGGCAAGAAAAGGCCAAATCGAGGAAAAGCAAAGCCAGTGGTGAGCGACTTTGACAGCGATGAAGAGCAGGATGAAAATGTGAGTGTTGGGTTATGTCCCATCGATGTCCTCTCCTTTCCCACCCAAGACTGAGGATGCAGTGGGTGTGTGAGATTTGAACACTACGAGTGTGCGCAGAGCTCCCTGATGTAGGACTGTGGTGGCAAACCTGTGGCACTTGTGCCATGGCAAGTTGTTTGTATTACTGAATGCTTAGAAAATTTTGGCACCACTGGTTCAGAACAGAGAATGTGGAGCTTTGTGAACTGCTTTTCAGATAATCTTTTTTTATTACTTTTAATAAGAAATAACAATGAGACAGTTTCAAAACATGTTAGTAGCACAGCCACAATAATCAATATAATGCATATTGTCTTCACAGTAGTTATTCAGAGTACAGGGTGCAGACATGATAATTTTTCTAATCACTATTGGTACAAAACTTTCTTCTCATTGAACTAAGAGAAAGTAGCTGTATGTATAGTCCAATATTCCATAATTGCAGTGGGTTACTGGCAGAACTTGCAATGTGAGAAGCTTTTTTAAAAAGGAAGTTTTAATTTTTAAAGATTATTTGATACTGGACCTGAATTTTGGTATCAAATAATGTTTAAAAATGAAAAGCTACTAAATTTCCCTTCCATTCCTTTTCAAAAATCTCTCCATGTGTTGACTTGCTGCAAATAGAGTTTTCTTCCTGGCCAGTTAATATTTCACACCCAGCATAGAAAGGAGGAATAAAAATATTGTGGCGGTACAGTCTGGAACATGTGTGGCTACCTAAAACACCGTACAGTGTAATACCTAACTGTTATTTTTAATATTTGGAAAGTTCAGGGGGCATTTATTAAACTAGGCCCTAAATAGGTACCTTCCTATGTAGTACAGCCTTAATGTTTATATTTGCATCGTGGGGTAGGCGCATGCGCTGTGGAGCAGCGTAACACAGAAGCTGGTTCCACGCTTGCAGGCTTTGCTCAGAGCCGCAGAGCAAGTGTGTACCCCGGGCTGCAGGCAGGCTTTCTCCTGTACCTTCCATTTCGTTCACTTCCTAGAAGAGCTTGGGTTCCCTGCCACGCACCCTCCACACATTTTTCTTTCTGGAAAGTGTGCATTTTAGTGTGTATGCTAATTCACTCTTCTTTTAACACCTTGCTGCTCTGGTCTGGTTGAAACATTTCAGCATTGCTTTTGCACCGTAGCCTACCCCTTAATATTTAAGTGTTCACCCAGATATTTACAATCCTGTTTCTTTAACTTATGGCAAGCCATATCTTTTGCTTTTGCCACGAATTTTCTAAAATGTGCTGAAAAAATGGAAAGTATTAGGCATCAAGGCGTGGCATGGGATTTTCCAACGAGGAGCACTGTTCTCGATTTAGAGGTTGGCCGCAGCTTAAAGAGAGTTTCTGCCTTCCCAGACAGAGACTTGGCATGTCCAGAATTCCCAAATGTCATTTCTTTTCTACTTTGCCTGGCGGTCCCTTCTTTTGCCTCCTTTATCTTTTACATATGACTCTTGTTTCATGTCCCCTTTTATTTCTAGGACCAGTCAGAAGCAAGTGGGACGGATGACGAGTGATCCCCGTGGAACTGAGTATTCTCCCTCCCCTCTCCCATTTCACCCAGTGGCTTCGCGTGTCCTGTGGGCACTGGGTTCTTTCTGTGTCCTCCTCCTCATCTTATAAACTAGCTTTAGAATAGTGCCAGACAAACATATGATATCATGGTGTAAAAAACATGAAGTTTGTAACATATTGTGACCAAATGGGCCTCAAAGATTCAAAGATTAAAACAAACGAAAGCTTTTGATGGAAAATGTGGGTGGATAGTATATTTCTATGGGTGGGTCTAATTTGGTAAAGGTTTGTGCCTGGTTTTATCACCTGTTTGGATGAGATTTTTGTCTTTTGTAGCACTGGTAACCAGGAGAAGCCATTAAAAGCCACTGGTTATTTTATTTTTCATCAGGCAGTTTTCAAGATTTTTATTTGTTCAGTATATTTTTTTTTTACACTGTGGTACATATAAGCAACTTTAATAGGTGACAAATGTACAGTAGTTAGATTTCACCTACATATACATTTTTTCCACGTTATGCTCTATGATCTGAAAAATGCTTTTTAAATTGTATAAGATTTATGTCTACTGTAAACATTGCTTAATTTTTTTGCTCTTGGTTTTACAAATTTTGTTGAAAGCGCTATTGAATATTGCGATCTATATAGTGTACTGGATGGCTTCTTGTGTCCACCTGATTTCTTATGTCACCAATGTGTATTGTCTCCGTCTCCCTAAAGTGTACTTAATCTTTGCTTTCTTTGCACAATGTCTTTGGTTGCAAGTCATAAGCCTGAGGCAAATAAAATTCCAGTAATTTCGAAGAATGTGGTGTTGGTGCTTTCCTAATAAACATAATTTTGCTCCACTAATGTTGCCTCTTGGTTTTGAGTCCTAGGAGATTAAAACCTTTTTGCCTCCTCCAGAGAGCTGGGAAGATTCTAGCTGTAGAACATGTGGAGCTGATGGAGAGACCCAGTCTCCTGGCATGATTTAGGTGTGTTGTAAGAGAAGAGGTTGTTAACTGTAAACTATTACAGAAGAGATGCTGGCTTAAATTCTGTTTATTAGCCAGAAAAGCTATAAAGCTGTTTTATTCTCCCCATTTCCCCCATGTTCAGTAAGCCCCACTGCGAAGTAAATCGTAGTCATCATGCTTCACCCCCTAATACTTTAGCACAAATGGGAAGAGGAAAGGGATTAAAGAAAAGATTGCTGTGTACCTGTGCCAGCTCTCCACAAGGAGTCTAACCATTATTTACTGCAAACCAGTACTAATCAAAATTAAAAGTGGAGGAAAAAAATACCCACTAGCTCCACATGTGTACCAAAAATAATTAAAAATAGTTTCCTAGTATCAAATTATGTGTCCATATTCCTGCTTATCCTAAAATTGTCTTATATTTGTAATTATGTTCTTGTCAAGGTACATACTTCACATTTGATTACCATGTTTGTGTCTTTTTGCTTTTGAGACAGCGTCTTATTGTGTAGAACTCACTGTGTAGTCCAGGCTGACCCTGATCTCATGGCAATCCTCCTGCCTCTGCCTCCTGAGTGCTGCAATTATACATTTGGTCCACCACACCGGGCTCTGTGTTTTTTTTCTTTAAGTTCTCACAAAACCAGCCCAAATGAGTACATCCTTTCCTAAGAAACTCATAGCAGTAGAAAGAAAGCACAAACTTTCTTTCATTACTAACCCTTCTTAGAATTATCAAACATGATCTCTGGAATCCTTATGTTTATAATAGATGGAACTGTCAACATGACATGCTCCTTTGAATTTTAAAGAAAATTGGACCTGCACAGAGGGCATTCCTTCTCAGAAACTTCTTTGTCCCCCTCAGTGTCTTTAATTTCCAGTTCTGAGCATTACTGTGTTGACTATTGCTTCTTAAGGTGTCTGTAGGATTTACTGACTACAATGAAAGAATACCCATATTCGATTTTCTTGCTCAGAGCATGGAGTACTGATTTGAAGAAAACTACCTTTTTTCTCTTGCACACCCTGTACTGTATTCAGTATTTTCTCTATTTTGTGTAGCTTTTGAAATCTGCTCTTGGCTTGAGAGGCATTGCTCTTTTCTTTTCTTTTCCTTTTTCTTTTCTTTTCTTTTCTTCTTTCTTTTGGTGGTACTGAGGATCAAACTCAGGACCTCCTACTTGCTAGGCAGGTGCTTAAGCTGCTGAACTATCTCCCTGGCCCCAGCGTTGCTATTCTAGAGCCATCAAACCCTTGGTCTTCATAGCTCAAAATTTCTGTTGTGTAAAAATGTTCTGTAACTTTGCTGTTCCCCTTGACTAGGCAAGAGTATCCCACCAACCCTCCTCATTCATCCTTTGTCTTATAGATCCACTCTGCAAACTTACCCACCTAGTCATTTAGCCATCTCAATTATCAGACTGTCACAGTATCATAAAGCTTCTGCTCAAATTAGATCAGTAGTAGCCCAACTCCACATCCCAAATCTACATCACTCATCTCACTTGACTCACCTTGTATTATCTCATATTATCATGAGATAAAAAGGATGAACACTTAGCATATCTTGTTGGTACCTGAGGAAATCTTGGAGGCTAAAACCTTTCCTCAGCACTTGGTGCTGTCCATGGGCAGAGCAAATGTGAGTTTGGTTAGTGTGTACTCCAGTAGGCTGGCCCCTGGTGGATGGGATGGATAAAGCAGCAGTGATAGTGCCCAGGTAGAAACAGTGAGTTGTGGGCCATTCTCAGTGAGCACATTGGCCTGTTTAGTGTGTCCTGGCAGTCAGCTTGCTCAGCCCATTGCTGAGTCCACCAGGAAACCTACTTATCTTCAGGACCGTGGATTACTAGGAACAGGAGGAGAAATGTACGAGTATCCGACCAGATACTAGGCCATTCAAATACATTGTTATACTCAGTTCCAAAAGCCATGCAAAGAAGACACAATTCTCATTTCCATTTTATAAAGAAGGATAATGCAAACAAGAGACTGAATTGCTGTGCCCTAGATCCCCATGCTAGATGTGCTGAGCTCAAAATCCTCATTTCTTATAGCTGCGCCAGGTCCCCAGGGGTTGGACCTGGAGCTCGTTTTGATGAGAAGGCCTAGACACCTGTAGACCCAGCGCTTACTAGCACAGCAGGGCTTGCTACAAGACTAAGTCGTGGCCCCGTCTCCTGCTTCCTGTGGCTGAGAATGGA
Source organism: Capromys pilorides (assembly GCA_004027915.1). NCBI lineage: Eukaryota > Metazoa > Chordata > Mammalia > Rodentia > Capromyidae > Capromys > Capromys pilorides. The sequence goes on along the minus strand of PVKN010000474.1, from coordinate 20,578 downwards.
ATTCACTGCTTAAACCCAACTTTCTTGTTTGGTTCTTGCTGTGCTGGCTGCTTCTCCATAGGCTTTCCATGGGGAACAGGACCTCATCCCTTAAGCCCAAGCTGCAGCCAGATCCTAAAAGTTTCTGTCACCCAGCTCAGATGATGTCCCACTCCATCCTAACCAGCACAAGACTGGTCCCTTTGCTGCGTGTCACCTTGCTGTACACAATGCGCCCCCCCCCCCCCATCAGTCACTGAGAAGCTTTTGAGATGATCAACTAAACTGTTAGCACCACGGTCATTATGTTTAATTAAGCCCAGTAATACCTGTCATCTTATCATAATGTCTGTATCCTGTCACTGCTGAATTATCACATAACATCATAAGAAGGACGAGTACAGTATAAAATTGCTTCATGACTTCCCATTCACATTATTACAGTGTTGAAATTAACCAACTTGTAAAGACAAAGGTCTATTTTGTCTCACAGTTTTAGAGTTGCTATGTTTCCAGTCTATACTCAGGGGGCCCCATTGTGTGGGGGTGGGGCATTGTATCAGGGTGGAAATGCATGGCGAGCAGAACTGCCCACTTTATGGATAAGATGAGAGGCAGAGTAAGGAACCAGGGCCCCATACTTCCCTACAAAAAGAGGCTCCAGCGCTCTGAGTTGAGTCTCTCTTGGCCCCAGTCATTAAGAGACTCAACCACCTCCCTGTAATTAATGCACTCTGGGCTAGCAAGCCTGCAGTGCCCACACCTTTGGGGAACTTCAAACTATTAAAGCATATTGCTATAATTATTTTATTATTGTTGTTAATTCATTTCTGTGCTATGTGATCCAGTACGTCCAGAATGGTATGGCTATAGACATATTTCATCATTATTTTTTTTTCCTGCAGGGAAAAAAAAGGGCTAGGTACAACCCACACTTCCATGTGTCCACTGGAGTTCTTAGAGTGTGGCCTTGCAGACAGCTTACCACTGTGTAGCTGTCAAGCCTCTTCCGCAGGCCCACGCTGAGGAACCCTGGCCTTCCTGCACCCTTCCTATTCTGAGGGCTGAAGCCACCTCTCATCCGATCTTCAGGCTGGACCCAGACGACTGCCCCACCCCAGCCTGGCCTCTGGGCCTCATCGGTTCCTCAGCTCTAGTTGCAGTCTCTTCTGTGTAACTGCTTGGTGACACAGCATATCTAGCTCAGCCTGAGGTAACACCTGTGCTCAGAACTCGGGCAGCCTGGTCCTAAATGAGGTGATTCTCACAAGTCTGGCCTTAAACATGGGATATTCAGAGCATATCCTTTTAATTTCCATATAAGATACAGCCAAAGTGTACTAGAACCAAGTACAATAGTGAATCTCCTAACAGGACACTTTCTGAGAAATACGTTGTTGGGCAATTCATGCATATGTGAACATTATACATTGTACTTACAAAAATTAAAGATGATTATGTGATTTTTTTTTTTTTTGAGACCAGGGTTAGGTTAGTCCCTAAATTGTCCAGGTTGAACTAGAACTTGCCTCCAGTTGTTTCAATATAATTTAAGGTACTGCTATGATGTATATAGTCAGAAACATAGTGTCCATGACTGAACATGGGGAAGCAAGGGTATTTAAAGACTTCTTTCTTTTCTAAAGCTGTTTTTTTAAAAATTTATTTATTTGTTTGCTTATTGTGTTTGTTTGTTTCTTTATTTATTTATTTTGTGGCTGGCTCAGCCTGCCCTGGTGGTGGGGCTGGCACAGCATGTGGTGCCGGGGATCAAACCGCAGTGCCTGCAGTTGCCTGAGCTTTCCTAAGCAGGCGCTTTAGACCACTGAACGATCTCACCGGCCCCTCTAAAGCTATTTACCTACCTTTAAAATATAATTTTTCATATAAGAGCTCTAGCCAGGGCTCTGGCCTAAATATGTGGTTTCTTCTAGTGTTTTGATGGACTTAAAAGTTTCAGTTTCCTCTACAGAAATGTGCAGATAGAGTTCTGTAATTCTAAGCTTCACAGTTGTTATCAGTCTTTATATTGCCAGAGATGTGTATTAACTAGAAAAAGATGAGCTGTGAGAAATGCAAAGTATGAATAAGGAGCAAAATAAAAGATAATAGGAAACAGGGAGATGGGTCCTTCTCAGAGGGGAAAGGGATGGAAAAGGAATTCAGATGTGTTCTGCTTCTGAGCCAACTTCACGTCAGGCATGTAAATATTGTGTTTCAAGCGTACACTGTTATACAAACAAAAAGATTCATGAGATTAAGAAATATCCCGGAAGTGGCTTCTAAGGGGCCTGCCAGCATTCATGGCTTCAGAATCAGTGTCTTTCAAAGTGTGATCCCAAACTAGCAAGGTCAGCCATCACTTGAAAATCTTTTACAATAGAAATTCTTGCTCCTTTATCTCAGAGACCCACTCAATCAGAAAGTCCTGGAGGGGGAGAGCAATCCAGCAGGCCCTCCAGGTAATGCTGACGCATCCCCAGGTATGAGGATGACTGCTCTGAGTCTACCAGGTCCTTAATGATGTCTGTTCCATTCCTGGAGAACAATGGAAAGCCGCATTGGTCTTGATTTAGATCTCAGCTACACACATGGATGCAGAGCACGAAGCTGTCATCTGAGTGAAAAGCAGACCTGGGCCTGGCTGAAATGGCTGAGTATTCTTTCTGTCTCCGTTTCAAGGCAGTAGACTTACCTATCTCTGACTTAAAATTTTATTCACAATGTGGAATGATACTGGGGGAATATCTTTCATTGACTTAGCAGTCAGAGACTTATCTTCCCCTTATGAACCAATGTTCCCACAGGGATTTTATACTCACATCAATCTTACTACCCTGGTGCATTCTTGGAGGAATGGGTAAGTCTGTTTTTCTTAAATTTACTACACAGCTGCTAGATCAGACTAGAGAACATAGCTTATGTCTTTGGGTACGTTGCCACATAGCATGTGAATCTGAGGACCACAATCCAGTTTCTCCAGGGATGAGTAACACAAAGTAACAGGGAACAGAGAAACCATGACCCAGAGGGCTAGAATAGCTAGACCACCATGCAGGGGGGCTGTGCTCCTGCTGGGTGTGGCTTAGGACACTGAGCTCCATGGCGGACAGAGATGACGCTTCTCTTTATGTAAGAAATTTTTGGGCCCTACACCACTTTCGGGAAAGGTTTTTCAGTAGAGTTTTCTTCTGAGTTGAATAACGCCAGGCCACAAAAGTCTGGAAATGACAAGGAAGCCTGTTTCTTGTTTACGAACACTGTTTTTTGTTAAGTACAAGAAAGCTTTTTCATCTGCTATAAAGTTCAGGGCAATTGGGAAGCAAAGCCCACTGTGGGATTATAAACCTCAAAGAGAACAGCCTCAGAGTCTCCTAAGCAAATATATTTAATTTTCTTATATAATTTTTAATTAAATTCCTTCTCAGACTATGCAATGGACATCTGTCTGCTATAGCCAATAAAACAATACAATTTAAAATTCACCCCCCACCCAACAGCAGGGTTCAGCAGCCTGCTGTGGTCACTTTGTGTGTACAAGCACACTTGCTGTACAATGTCAGCTCATGTAGCACAAACTGCTGAAAGAGGAATTTATTGCCCATTGATAGCTTCTCTCGGGGACAAGTTTGAGGTTGCATTTTCTTAAAATTGGGTTTAATGGGTGTCAGTGTTGGATTTGATTAGGGTTTAGAACCGGTCACCCTATAGATTAAGATGGCCGAAAATGACCAAGTGATGGATGAGGCACTTGGCTGGCGTTGTTGTGCCTTTGGCAAAGCCCCTGAAATGAACTCGAATGATCTGCCTGACAAGAGCCTCCTGGAGTACAGCGGCAGAGGCAGCTGAAGTCATTATAGTGTCACCAGGAAGCTACGAAGGTAGGAGTCTCAGGTTCTTGGCTGTGCGCTAAGAATATTTCATGGTTTCTTTCAAGAACTATGCTCTTCTAAAATTTTAAAGTACTGTACTCTCCTCTGCACCTTGCCTTTCTCACTTGATAATACATTGTCTTTTGCTCCATATTAAGGGCCAGGAGAAAAGCTTGTTCTAATTTTCCTACTACAAGGAATATTAGTGTTTTTATTATGAAATGAATGCAGGTGCCTTGTAGCAAAGGCGGACAGTGTTGTCGTTTAGGTGTAGTTTGAGTGTTCTCACAAAGAGCTGTACAACAAGGGTTGACCCAGAACCAACCAGAAGCAGCTCTGGGAGCTGGGCCTGATGGGAAGGAAGTCCTTGGGTCATCGTGAGTGTGCCTTGAAGAGTGCGAGGGGCCTCGGCTGCTTCCCACTTGCGCTTAGGCTGCGAACACCTGAAGAGGTTGGCATGAGCTCCTGCTGCACCACACGTGGTCTCACAGGCGGGGTGCTCTCATGTCGAACCTCCAGAACCAGGAGAAGAATAAATCTCTTCTAAGTAGCCTCTCTCCGGGATTTTATTGTAGTAAGGACTGATCCAGCAATTAAAATACAAAGAAAAGGATCACTCATAATACCATCATTTAGACAGTAAAGGGATTCCCAACCTGTACAGCATGTAAGGCACTTCAAAATTCTCTTTTCCCTTAAAAGACAGACAGACAGACAGACAAACAGACAGACACTGAGACTGACTGAGACTAAAAATTCAGCAGCTTTTCTTAGATCTAGCCAAGCACTGTGGCCCTTGTGCAAGCCACTGCCCTGAAAGCTTACATGACAGATGGGAGCTCCCAAGGGCCATTTGCAGAGCAGCAGCCAGAAGCAGAAGGTCTGCAGTAGGTAGGATCTGGGTAAGTAGACCTAATCGGAGGTTAAGGAATTGCTGAAGACGTAATGCGGACGGTTTGAAAAACCAGGAAACGCCACTGAGGACCTGAACTACATCACTTTCAAGAAGGCCAAGGGGGAAAATGGCCATTTTAAATACAAAGTACTTTGTCCTCAACAAGGCCTGCCATGGAGAGAAAGTATTTTAGCAGAACCTAACCTACCTGAGTCTTTCCCGGAGTCCAGCCAACCTGCCAGAAAGAAATTACCCAGGCGTAGTAGTCCCTGGCCTTGCTGTCTCCCCCAGGAAGGTGGAAGCAGGCACAAAAGCTAAAGTAAGAAGCCCCTGTACACCTGTGGAGGTCACAGCCCAAAGACAGTCTCCCTAACAGACCAAGGTCTAATCAGGACTGTAAGGTAGGCTGCTTCTTCCGCGACACCTCGCCACTATATTAGCAGTGTCACTGTACAGTAACAGAACTGTACATCCAAATGGCCTTTCAGAAGTCTCTAGGGAAACCCACAGACAAAAAGGGGAGATGACAGTATGAATACCAAGTGAAGAATGAGCTATGATATCTATCATTATTTAATAGTTACCTAAAACACATCGCCCCTAGCCAGATGAATGTACAACCACACACTAATACCTGTTTATCTCAGTTTTTTTTTTTTTTCACTCAGTCTGTTATCTCTAACTTTTACCAAAAAATTACAAGGTACACAAATATACAAAAACAGAAAAATCCTCTTTTTTTTTGCGGGGGGACCAGGAATCGAACTCAGGACCTCACACTTGCCATAGTGCTTGCAGGCACTATTCCACTGAGCTGAATCCTTGTCCTCAAGAATATTCTTCTTGAAAAGACAGAGCAACTATCAGAACCACATTTACATGGGGAAGAAAGGGAGTGGTGATTATCAGACAAAGGCTTTAAAGCAGCCATGATTAATATGCGGATGGCTCTCATGGATAAAGTAGGCAGAGAGAAAGAACAGATGGGAACTGGGCAAGGTATAGGGCTGGGATAAACATAGGCAGCCACAGAAGGAGCAGAACAGTTTTTCTCTTCAGAAAAGTACTTGAAGCAGTCAGGGCAGAATGGCCCACAACTGGTGAACACCACCAAATCACAGATCCAGGAAGCTCAGATAATGCCAACCGAAGTAGCATCACATAAATAAATTCAATAAATAACCATTAAAAACAAAAGGCTACACCAAGCCATATTATATTTAAAGACATGCCTCCAAAAAAAAGAAAAAGAAAACTGTATAATCATCCAGAGTGAAAGGGTAGTGCTTTACCTCTGGAGGCACAAGGGTCGCAATTATAATGGACTTCTCTAAAGAAATCAGGCAAGCAAGAAGAAAGTGGAGAAAAATACTTAGTGGTAAAGGAATCACTAGCCTAGAATTCTATACCTTAGGGGTGTTCTTCAAATGTGAGAGAGAAATATTTTCTCAGACAAGAGTAATTAAGAATTTTTGTTACTAGTAGACCTACCTTGCAAGAAGTGTTAAAAGGTCTTTGGAGCAAAGGAAATAGATAAAAGCCAGAGAACCACGTTCCTACAAAGAAAGGGTCTCCAAACTATCTACAATTCCCACATAATTATCAAAATATCAATGATACTTTCTATGAATATTAGAAAAACTGATCTTAAAATTCATTTGAAACCACAAAAGAATGTTCACAGCAATCTTGAAACAGATAAAAGAACGAAGGTGGTGGTAATAAAATGCCTGACAAAATACACAGGCTCCAAGACTAAAGCAGTGTGGCACAGGGTAAAGTCAAACCCATAGGACTATGGAACAAAATAGTCCAGAAATAATTACACACACAACTGAAAAATTAGAGTGAAAGATGCCAACCATACCTGGAGGTATGGACACCAATAAATGGTGTCCTGCAAACTGGACATCCACATGCAGAACAAAATTGGACCCCTGTTTCTCACTTCTACAAAAGTCAACTCCAAACTTTCCGGGAAATGCTGAGTGGTAGCAACAATGTGGCCTCTGAGATTCAGTGTCCAGACAATGGAAATGATAATGTTAAAAAAGACAAAAAGGGTAAAACAACCACAGAAACCAGGAATTATCTGACAGGAAGAGTAGGACCTATGAACGAAGTGAAGAGTCCAAAAACAACGCAGAGGAGCAAAAGCAACAATCTGCACTTTCTTGCAGCTTGTGGGAGAGAAAGACTGACTCTCTTATTAAAATTAATAAAATGAAAGAAAGAAAGAAAGAAAGAAAGAAAGAAAGAAAGAAAGAAAGAAAGAAAGACTCGACAGAGAAAGTGAAAATGGGAAACTCCACAGGGCTGGGGAAGGGACCCAGGGTTGAGATGGGGCAGCAGATGCTGTGACCTGGAACAGCTGGTGTGTGAGTGACTACAGCCAAGCACCTGCTAGACCTTGGAGAGAGTGCTTGGGTACAAAGCACTAAGCAGTGCTGAAGTGATCCACAGGACAACAGAGGAGGTGAGGAAAAAGATCTGCAAGATTACAGAAGACAGAACTAGACAGAGTAGAAGTAATAACCAAAAAAATACAGGAACTTTCAGAAGACACTAATAAAAAGCTAGAAGAACTGAAAAACAAAAATGATACAAACCATTAATGACCAGTTTACCAAAGAAGCAAGAGTTCATGAAAAATTTCAATTGGAAATCCAGGAGATTAAAAATCATACTAAAAGTATGGGCAGCAGAATCAACCAGCGTGAAGACAAAAATTCAGAACTAGAAGACAAGAATGCCTTCAAAGACCAACTGCTCAGACACTTCAGTGAGAACCAGCGAACTTGAAAAATGGTTCCGATATCTGCTAGATTATGCAATGCAGACTAACAATAATCGGAATAAGTTAAGACCCAGAAGACAGCATAAATGGTATAAAAAAGTTGTTCACAGAAATTATCATAGAAAACTACCCAATTATAGTAAAAAAAAAAATACACATACAGATAATTGAGACATATACAACCCCAAATAGCCATGAGTAAGAGAATCTCTCTTCTGCCTTATAATCAGAGGACCATAATCCATTATGGGACAGGTGTGGGGGTAGATTTTAAAAGCTGCCAGAGAAAAACAGCAAATCATCTACAAAAGAAGCCCATTAGAGCAGATCAAGCATTTCTACACAAACCTTAAAGGAGAGTAAGGCTTAGAGCAAAGTGTTTCAAGCAAGAAAATATACTTTCCAAACTCTACTTTATCCTCAAAAGTGACAGAAATGAAGAATTTACATGATAAGAAACACAAGAAGTTCATACCACTATACTAGCATTGTCAAACTTTTCAAGGATATCCCAGAAAAACGCAAACCCAGAGCTCATATGAGGAAGGAAATTATAAAGAACAGGGTAAAAATTCTACAAGAATTTTAGAGAAGATCTAATGCCGATACTCTTCAAACTTTTTAATGAAATTAGAAATGAAGTAGTACTTTCAAAATCATCTCTGGAAGCAAGCATTACTCTGTTTCCCAAACTAGAAGAAAAAATAAACAACCAAAAAGGCAAAACATAGGTCAATTTCTTTAATGAATATAGATCTCATCCTCAATAAAATACTGGCAAGCAAAATGATCATATACAACAACCAAGTAGGGTTCATTCAACACATGCAAATCAATCAATGTGATATTTCACATAAACAGAAGCGAAGAATAAAATCACATGATCATCTCAATAGATGCAGGGAATGCATCTTTGGACAAGTACAACATTCATTCATGATAAAAATCTTAAATAAAATAAATATAGGCCTTTATTTCAAACTTATTACAGCCATTCATGACAGACCAATGGCCAACATCATACTAAATTGAAAGAAGCTGGAAGGTTTTCACTGACTGCACTCCTGGGTAACATAGTTCTTGAAATACCAGCCAGAGCATTAGACAAGAGAAAGAAATTAAAGGGAGTGTAGACTGGAAAGTTAAATTATTGTTGCTTGTGGATGACACAGTCTTCTACATAGAAGATTCCCAAACCCCCTCCAAAACTCTAGAATAACCAATTTAAGTAGCATAGCAGAAAAGAAGAAGTCAACACTTTTTCAAAAATCAATAGCGGAGGTGGATGAGATAGTTCTGTGGTCTGAAGCTCTTGCTTAGGCAAGCTTAGGCAAACGCAGGGACTGCAGTTTGATTCTCAGGGACAACATGCCATGTCAGCCCTGCCCCCAGGGTGGGATGAGCTGACAGACAGACAGACACACACACACACACACACACACACACAAACACACACACCAATAAGAAACTCACCAAGAGTAATTAGAGAGAACATATCTTTTAAAATAAAATTTTCAGAAATTATTGGACAAGGTAGCTCATTGGACTAAGTGTCTGCCTAGGCAAGCTCAGGGACTATGGTTTGATCCTCTGCACCACATGCTGTGTCAGCTCTGCCCCTTAGACATGCTAAGCAGGCCACCAAGTCTGGCTGTGGTAGGTCATGCCTGTAATCCCAGTGCTGGAGAGGCTGAAAATAGCAGAATCATTAGGAGTCTGAGCTGTGTAGTGGGACCTTGCACCAAATACATTAAAAAAGAATCTCAATCAATAAATAAAACATAAAGTAGAAGACAAACAAGAGAAAAATTTTATTATAAGCCAACATGGACAATGCATCTAAAATAGTTCCTTCATTTAGTATAACTGTCTCAGTGTTTTTAATATTTTTGGTCTGTTAGTCTAGCTGTTAATCCGGATGTCTGATCATTAAAACACAGAACTATAGGTCATAAACATGAAATAAGGTTAATAATAGCGAGAACAAAAATGGAGAAAGGGGACTTAAAGGAGGTGGAAGGGAGGAGGGAAGGGGATTACAGAAAAAACAAACCAAATTTTACACACACATCCCCACTCCCCAAGATGATGGCAAACTGCACATACTGCAAATACATACTAACAAAAAATAAATGTATTTTGCATGGAAAAGATATGGTACGTGCGTCACACACACAAACACGTGCACAGTGGAATACTACTCAGCATTCAGTGGAGGAAATTTTGTCTTAGCAATGCTAGAGATGAAGCTGGGAACATCATCTTAAGTGAAATAAGTCAGGCCCTCAGAGGCAAAAATAGCATGATCTCACTCAAATGTGGAATTTAAAAGAGTTGGTGTCATTTAAGCAGAGAGTAAAATAGTGGCTATCAGAGGCAGACACACATGAAAGGGAAAAAGAGGAACTTCAGCTAAATGCATATAATTACATGATTAAATAGGAATAAATCTTCCCATTCTATTGCACAGTTGGATAACTACAGTTAACAATAGGGTATCATATTTCACAAACTAAAAGGATTTTGAATATTAGTACCACAAAAAATGAAAATGCTTAAGCTGGTGGATATGCTGACTGTCCTGGCTTGAATATTATGCAATGCAATAAATGTTGAAATAGCCCATTGCATCCTGCAAATATGTGCAATTATTATGTGTGTTTTAGTTACTTTTCTTATAATTGAGACAAAATATTGGATACCCAAAGTTAGGAGGCAAGATTTGTTTTAGCTAAGATTTGTAGAGGTCTCATTCAGTCCATGCTCAGCTGGGTCCAAGGCCCGGCAGCATGGCAGAGAGGCACTGCACAGAAGCCCAGAGGCAGCCACAGGCCACCAGTAGCAACCAGCTCTAGCCCTGGGCTGATTGTCCCTTGTGTCCCTTCCCAGCTACCAGCCTTCTCAGTGGTGGTACCCAGACCTATGTTAGTTACAGTTAGTGGAATAAGTCAGTAACCTGTAACCTTAATGCTAGCATCACAGCCCTGACCCACCCAGTTCCAGAAGGCCTCACCAATGAGCCCACCCGGGTTTGGGGTGCAAGATTGTTAAATTAGTCCACTGACTGGGTTCACATAGTTCTAGGTGTAGATATTGGGAAGGCCCACCCTGGTGTGCATACTGCCCAACTCAGGGCAGGGAGCCTGGGTACAATGTAAGGAACAGAAAGAAGAGGGCTGCTGGGGTCGCTTGCTGCCTGCTCCCTCGCTACTTGGCTACTTTGCTGCCTCTATTCTCCCTGCCATGGGCTGTTGCTCCTCTGTGATGCCCCCCTGCCGTGCCACCCTGCCTTGTAGCTATCCAACTATGAACTGAAACCACTACAAATTGTGAGCTACAATAAACATTTCTTTCCTTAATTTTAGGCGTCAGACATTCAGTTTTGGCAATAAGAAAAGCAAGGAAGCCTTTTTCCTGTTTACATAGTGTTTTTGAGAATGTTTCAACTTGTATTATTTGTGTGCTTTTTTTTTTGTATTTTAGGGAAGGGTATACAGGGTGTTCAGGATCTTGCTATTAGATTGGACTCATAGCAATCCACCTGTTTACAGCCTCCCAAGAGCTGGGATTGCAGAAGTGCACACCACCATGCCCAGTCTCCATTGCCATCTCAGTGCACCTTGGGGAGTGGGCCCAATCTGCTGAGCTATTTGGCTGGCCCTTTTATTTGTGTGCCTTTTAATTGTTGCATAATAGTCTGTAATTTGTGTATTCCACAGTTTGATTATCCTCTCATCAGTTAATGAACATTAGGTTATTTGCAGCTCTTGGCTATAACAAATAAAGCTACTTTGCATGCTAATATACATGTCTTTGAGTGGATGTGTTTTCAATCTTTTTAGGAATGAAATTCTAAGTTACATAGTAAGGATTTGACTTTATAATAACAACTAGGTATTTGTACAGGAAGAAAAAAGAACCTCAGCATTACCTCTTGCCACAGACAAAATGAACTCCACATGAATGAAAAACAGATCTTTAATTTACTGGATAAAATACTATATTTCTGGGGCTCGAGAGATAGCTCAGCGATCTAACCACCTGCCTGGCAAGTGCAAGGAACCAGGTTCGATCCCTTGGACCATATGTCATGCTGGTCCTGGAATCCCGGGCACGCTGTGCCAGCCACCAAGCCAGGAGTAGTGGTGCTCACATGTAATCCCACTGCCAGGGAGGCTGAGACAGGAGTATCACTAGAAGGTGAACTGCATAGTGAGACCCAGTAACAAATATATAAAATTTTAACCATGACATAGTTATGAAAAAGATACAGGAAACGATTGAGATGTAGAAAGTGCATTTGCAAAAGAATATGGGAGTCCCCAGGACATGGGAGTGTGCATATGTGTGTGCACCTGATAATTCAGTAAGAAAGTGCATCAAAGATCTGAATAGTTACTTCTAGAAGGAAGGTATGCCAATAGCAGACAAGGAGCTGAAATGATGCTCAATGTTCTTTATCATAAAAAAGCTATAATAGGGCCAGTGAGATGGTTCAGTGGTCTAAAGCGCCTGCTTAGGAAAGCTCAGACAACCGCAGGGACCTTGGTTCAATCCCACGTGCTATACCAGTCCTGCAACCAGGGCAGGCTGAGCCAGCCATAATTAAAAATAAAAATAAAATGAAAAATAAAAAAGCTATAATAAAATACCACTACACACCTACTAGGATGGCTAAAATAAAAAAAGATGAAAAAAAGAAAGTATTGATAGAAATATGGAGGGACTAGAATTCACACACTGCTGGTGGGAGCACCAAGTGGTTTTAACACTTGCAACATTTGGGAAGACACCTAGGATTGAATTCAGAGACACACCTTCTTCTGATGGTATTTTTTTTTTTTGAAATAGGATCTTGCTACATTGCCCAACCCCATGTCAAGCTTTCAGTCTTCTTTCTCTGCCTCTAGTGTAGCTGATATTATAGGCATGCACCATTGTGCCCAACTTTACTTTTTAACAGCTGCATCACATTCCATTGCATAAGTGTATCATAATTTAAACAATAGTTTTTCTCCTAACACACATTTGAGTTGATATCAGTTGGTATTTTTTTCTCCATCTTAAATAATTCTAATTCACAAGTCAACCCATTCTGACTATCTTTTTAAATACAGTTTTTTAGAGTTACCTTTAAATCATTGATTGAAATGCTTTCCTTCCAGTTGCAATAGGTTTAAAATAAAGCAACTGAAGTTAATTGGTTTTTCTCTTAGGTTTATTTTGGACAAGTTAAAGTTTTTAGCCACTTATTTTCATAATACTTCAATCATTCCTTAAATAGCCCCTGAAAAATTATCTTTTTCCCTCAAGCGCGTCCACCAAATTTTGGGGGGAAGAGGCTGAATTGTCACTGTATTAGAGGCTGAGACTTGTCATTGCATGTTTATAGAAATATCACTGAGCTGTATGCCTAGACATTTTAATTTAATTTTTAAATTTTCTTTTATTTTCAATTCTTTACTATTTATTTTATTTTACTTTATCTTCCTAAATTGTTCCAGCTGGTTCATGTTCAAGATTCTCTCAACTCATGGTTTCTCCTAGTTGAGATAATAGGTTGCGTCATAATGCTCAGCACCTAAGTTTTAAAAAAGAGATGCTAGATTTCTTTTCAGCTGCTTGTTCTCCTAGACTAGTCACATGCAGAAAGGAATTTTCAGAAAGCAAAGGACCTATATTTCCTCTGTCCCTAAGCTCTGTAATATGGGCAAGGATGCTTTGGGAGTCCAGGAAGGCAGAGTTTGGGAACAGCAGGGGCTTAGGACCGAGTTCTTTGGCAGACTCCCGCCCCTGAAGTGGGAGTAGGGCTCTTAACCTAAATTTATTCTCCACCCCTGGACTTCTAAAGACATGGGCTCGTAGCCGCCTCCTTGTGGTGAGGTGATGATTTTGTTGTTTGCTAAATCTTAACGGAAGCACTACTTCGTGTTTCCCTTCAAGTAGGTTTAGCCTGTGGAATAGTTGGAGTGAGTAGGGGTCAAGGGACAAAGTCCTCTTCCAGAGAACAGCTGGTGGTAACAATTCACATTTAAATACTTCCAGAGAACTCATGGTCATTGCGGCATTTCTTAGGCTGGTGGATTTGGGGAAATATAATTCTATTTAAGATCACTCAGTATTACAGATTCAATGTATACAGAGTCCCATGTATAAATAAGTACTACTTCAAGGAAGTTTTACCTAAATATAACTGCCATGATGGTTTGATGTTGCTGCTCTATTTCTTCATGAAGGCATGATGTCTTCTCTCTATACTATAACTTGTTAAGAAGAAATTGTAGAGCCGGCCAAATAGCTTAGCGGCTTAGCGGATTAAAGCGCTTGCAAGCAGGCACAGGGGACAGGGCTCGATCCCTGAGCCTGCCCTGCCATTCCTGTCCCCAGGGTGTGTTGAGATGGCAATTGAAACTGGGTTTGGTGGTGCATGCCTATAATCTCAGCTCTTGAGCGACTGTAAACAGGTGGATTACTACGAGTCCGACATAGTAGTGATACCCTGAATACCCTGTAGTCTCTTCCCTAAAATATATAAAAAAAGAAAAAATCATACTACACTAACCAAGCATAGTGTACTCGAGGTGTTGAATTCCCAGTACACTATCTGTGCATTTGAAGCCACTCATGTGACCATAAAGAATTTCTATAGATTCTCTAGAAACACATTTTTGGACACCAAATCCTCAATAGCCTAAATAGGGATGCTTTCCTAGAGTCAAATATCAGTTGTCATTACTTTCAACTGTGCCCATTTTTCAGTCTGCTTCCCTCCTTTGCTGGTGTCCCTTTAAAAAATGTACTGACAGGACCACATGCCATGTTCAGTACTCAATGCTGAGAAAAATACCAGGCAGGGTCAGCTCCAGTGCCTGTTCATGGCGCCTCCCTAGAACTATCAGGACTTCCTATCCGTGCATCCCACAATAGCTCCTTCTCCTCCAAGGCTAAGGATTTTCTAAATGGAAAATCAGACCTGGCGACTACACAGCTTTTGACTCCCGCAGTGACATCTCGTCACCCGGGGGCACCCGACTCCTTGGCTGCCTTATACAATGCCGGGAAAGTACAGAGCACAGTGTCTGACCTCGGGTTCCGAATGAATGAAAATCACAACTTGGATTTTGGCTCTAAGTTGTTTCACTTCTGGTTTCCAAACTCACAAGCAGGCACTGCGAACTGGGCACCAGATAAGGACACTAGCATGTGGACACCAAGTGAAGACCCAGGGCCTCTACCTGAACTCCCTAGCTGGTGGCCTTCCTCCACAGCTTGCAAAGTACACCCAAAGTCCTATGATCAAAATGCATAGCTCATCCTGTATAAGAAGCTCCCTGGTACAGAACAGCTCAGGCTCCGAAACTCATATATATAGAATGTGAACATAACTAGAGCTACCCTATGCACTCACAAGCAAATGTAAGCATACTAACCCTACATACTTTTTGCCTCTTTAACAGTAATATCTTTCAATCTGTGATATCAAGGTTTCAAATTGCAATGATTTTCCTTTCTTACTAACAAAATAGTAGCACAGTTACAACTGCCTTAGAGTCGATAAGATATTGTTGTAGTTTGATGCTCACTGTATGGAGCACAATATGCACATTCTCTTATAACTTACCTTTGCACTTAATTTATCTTGGAGGACATCGAGGCTTCAGTGTAGAATGTGAGATCATGTCTGAGGCTGGAGAGAGGGGGAGACCTGAGACAAAACTATTTTGGGAATTTTAACACAGACTGTGAA
Organism: Capromys pilorides; assembly: GCA_004027915.1. NCBI lineage: Eukaryota > Metazoa > Chordata > Mammalia > Rodentia > Capromyidae > Capromys > Capromys pilorides. The sequence continues at coordinate 5,288 of PVKN010000474.1, read as the reverse complement.
CAAGACCTCGCTCAATGTGACTGCATGATCTGGGGTGTTCAGATTTCAAACATGTCACAAGAAGTGGTTATCCTGGAACACTTAATGTCAGGATTTGCTAAAGATCTCTGGGCCTCATCCTCACAGTTTTTCATTCATTCTGTGAGGTTTGAGAATGTTCACTTCTGACAAATTCAGTAGAGAGAATGTTGCTCTAGGTCAGCGATTATAAACTGGTAGCTGCCTGATGTGTCCAGTTAGTGGATCATTTTCTCCAGCCATAGCTGTGTTAAATGTTTTTTGGAACTAATTACCAACACTTAAAAATAGACAGATTTATTGTTAAAAACTCCAAACTACTGTTGTACATATAATAATAGAAGACTGTATCTCTCTGGATTGGCAAGCAGCAGAAGTCAAGGGCTAGGTGCTCTTTCCTACAAGGTTGAAAGGACCCACGTGATTTATTTATGACGTTCCGGCCCCTGTGGGGGCTGAGTTGCCATTTCACACTACGGCTGCGGGGCTTCTGCCTTTAAACACAACCGCCCCTCTCTTTCCTCGGCTCTGTAGAGGCATCGGTCCATATCCGGAGCACCTTTACCCCTCTAGCCTTGTTGATCTCCCACTTCCGGCTTCAGCTGCGCTACCTCTGTTTCTAGAAAGCCTGCTCTGCTGTGCACCTGATGGAACACAAGACCTTTGCGTGTGCTGAAGCTATCTCTTCTAACTGTGTTTTCTCCCTGACTGGTCCATGGACTCAACATTCTGAGCCTTGTGCGCGAGTATTACTTCCTAAAGGAATGTAAATTCCTTCCTGTTCAGTCCCTAACAGATCCGGCACATGTCAGATATATAGTTGCTATTTATCGATCGAATGAGTAAATGAAGATATAAGACAGCTACAAGAGACCTTTAAATAATAGTGCCCAATTGGTGACTTTCTTCTGGTGGCTGCAGGGAAATCTTAATTTGACTCCCAAGAAGCGACAGCCATAATAAAAAGGTAAACCGCACATTTTAATTAAGTTTCCATTAAAACTGTCCTGTAGAAAGAAGAGTAAATCTAAACTCCTCAATTATTTAAAATACCTCACTAGTTCGAACTTCAGCGTGAGTTAAACTGAACCCTGCTTGAATGTACTATAAGCCAGCAACGAGGCCATAAGATATAACACTCTTCCATTGCTAAGGTCTAGGCTCCTTTCTATCATCTACACGGGCCTATTTTGGCCAGTTTAAAGCACAAGAAAGATTCTTTCTTCAGCATGAAAGAATCCATATTAGTTTATAAAGTTTTAGGATTTGACACTGAACGTTTAAAAGTATCAACCAGTGGATATACAGGGATGAGAAAGGAGGTTTTGATTTCACATTCATAGTGATATAGCCAATTATACTACACTCTCCGGGATCATTAAGCTTTAAGAGGTAGAAAATTCACTTTTGAGAAGCTCATTGGCTAGTATAGAGAAGAAGATACAGACACGAGTAAGTGTATCGTGGGGTAGGATGAGGCAAGTGACTGGTAAAGATGTCACAAAAAATTTACAAAGAAAAAGTTCTTCTAACTTGGAGAGAGACGCAGAAGTCTTCCATTGTGTAGATAACATTTTATCTGTTCTTGTAACAAGATGTAAAATACATGGCCCTCAAAAATTAAATTCTCATATACATTTAACTATCTTTTCAATTTTTTAAAAGCTGTGAAATATATAGGAAAGCAGATTAGTTTAAGACAAAAGAGCACAAGGGGGCTGGGGAGATAGCTCTGTGGCACAAGTGCCTTGCCTGGCAAGTACAAGGTCATGAGTTCAAGCCCTGGTCCCGCCAAAAAAAAAAAAAAAAAAGAAACTTTCAAGGGGGCCGGCGAGATGGTTCAGTGGTCTAAAGCGCCTGCTTAGGAGGGCTCAGGCAACTGCGGGGACTGCAGTTCAATCCCTGGCACCACATGCTGCGCCAGCACCACCACCAGGGCAGGCTGAGCCAGCCACAAAATGAATAAATAAAGAAACAAACAAACACAACAAGCAAACAAATAAATAAATAAATAAAATTTAAAGACAAAAGAGCACAGAAGAATTTTAGAAGCGTCTTTGCTGGGAGCTGCTTGGCAGCCCCGAGCAGTTTCTGTATCTTTCTGGGCCTGAGATTTCCCCATCAGTATGCTGAGCTGGAATAAAGAATCTCTGAAGTCTGCTCTGCTGTTGTGATTCCAGTGACCATCTATGCTCTAATTTTTTTCACTGATCAGATTTTTGTGCTTAAATACAAGTAGTCCTGCTATGCACTGCCCAATAAATCTGGGCTTTGGAATCCTCCGATATACACAGAGGTGGTCAAGTTGTGTTGCTTAGGGGACAAATGAATCATCAGCTTTGTTCTGAGAAAAATGATTAGAGATCCTGTGTTTAGAGGGGAATAGTATATCTTACTCTAAAGTTAAATAATAGTTTCAGAAGGTCTGCAAATGACTTAAAATGTTCCTCAGAGTCAAATAATTTTTGCATGACTAGGATCACAGATGCAATGAAAACAGATAAAGGATGTGTCACGAATTAAATGCCATTTCATTAATTCTCAGTAGGTGAAGACTGGGCCGGGGAAGGTAGGACACCCTGACATTTTGTCCAAGTTATTAAATCCTCAGAAATGGCATTTAGTATATTGCAAGAAAAGCCTTTGCTAAGGCGTATGACCAATACTGTGTACTTATTTCATCCTACTTATCAGTAGTTAGGATATTCACTCATAAGCTATGTACAAATAAATGAAATTAAATAGGCCAGGAACAGGTAGGTGGTAAAAATCCATGGCAACACCCCTGGGCAACCTCATGTGTCAATGATATTTTGTTTAACCTGGTTATTATACGAGGCAGTGTTTGGTGACACTCGGGGACACAGATGGAGCTGCTCCCTGGTTGCATATAAAAATAATTCCCCAAGGAAGAAGCCTATAGATAAAAGATGCCTCAAATTAATTTTAAAAATATTATTGTTCACTGATTTTTTTAAATGTATTTTGTACAGGGTCTCACGATGCAGCTCAGACTCATAGTGATCCTCCTGTTTTCAGCCTCCCCAGAGCAGGTATTACAGTAGCATAGGCATGGGCCACCATACCCTATCTTGGGGGCTGGCTCAGCACACCCATGGGCAGGGCCAATGCAGCATGTGTTTCTGAGAATCAAACCCAGGTCCCTGCATCTGCCTAAGCAGGTGCTTAGTCTGCTGAACTATCTCATCAGTCCTACTTCACTGAAATTTGAAAATAGAAGGAAGATTCCTCCCACCCAAAGTAACAGTGACACTTCGGCATCTTCTATGCAGTGACAGTAAAAACATAAGTCTTCTCTCTGACCAATTGGGAGAAAACAAGTCAAAAGCAAGAAGAAACAGACAGCTTAGGGCAGACCTAGGGCTCAGCTCCTCAGGGTAGACCTAGGGCTCAGCAGCTCCTCAGGGCAGACCTAGGACTCAGCTCCTCAGGGTAGACCTAGAGCTCAGCTCCTGCTCATCAAAGCTCAGGCACTCACTGGCTGAGCTGCTTCACAATGGTCCTGGTGAGGAAAGCAGCGTTAGCTGCCCCAGCAGCAAGCAAAAGCTAAGGATGTGCAGAAACAGGCCCAGGCCTGTGAGGACACCGGCAGAGCGTGAGCTGACCTTGGGAGAGTTTGCTCACAAGTGCAGAGAAGAAAGCTTACGTAGAAACTGGAGGAGACAGTGGGTTAGGGAGATTCCACAATCTTGGGTGGCCTGCAGCGGACTCAAACCCATGGTCCTGACTGCTTACATAGCTCACTGTGGAAGGATGAGGAGGGATTTAATTTCACTAGAGAGGAAAAGCGCCATGGTGGGACTTGGAACTGCACAGATCTGGACTGAACCACAGTGACCTGGGTGAAAAAATGAGGCCACGTGCAGACAGTCTCTGGCAAGTAGGTGACACCCATGAGCATCATTTTTCTTTCACAAATGGTCCCAGTATGTCTGTTCAATGGTAGACCTTCCAGGGTAAATAAATCTCATTCCTACTACATGGGTTGAGTCATATTTCTCAGTAACACAAAAATACACAGAAAAGTCTGTGTTTATTACATAGTGATTATGTCATGTTTTATACTTTTCACCTACTTTCTCCTGAATGCTAATTCTTACTAACTTTATTGTTACTTCCTATGTATTAAACAGAAGTTCAATTGTTATTCTCAAAGTAATCTTTGAGATAAATCTGCAAGACAAAGTATTGTGTAGTTTTTATTCTACATGTGAGATGTCAGGCCTGGGTTTAAACAACTTTTGTGCAGGTCACTCAGAAAGTGGCAATGCCAAGCTTCAAGCAGACAGTGTGGTGCCAGAGGCCTTCTTTGTTTTTAATGCCCCTGACAAGCTGGCTCCCGACATGCACATGTTATCCTTTATTAAGCATACAGTCTAGATCTAAGACATTAATCAAGCCAACATCAAGAGAAACACAAAACCTCTATGATAATTTATTACCAAATTAAAGACACAATTTATACCAGGAAACAATATTCTGGATTGCAAATTCTTAGTAACACAATAAATTAATTGGGCTGTGGCTATCTAGCATCTTTTCCTACCCATTGTCCTTGAAGTTCTACAACTGAGCCCGAAGAGAAGCCATGATTCAGCGACTCATATTCGCTGACATAGTGTCATCAATTCATCCCACAAAAGTTATTAGTCCTAATAGGAACAGAGGTTTGGTGGGGTAGTGCATGCCTATAATCCCATACCTCCTGAGGCTGAGTCAGGAGGATCGCCACAAGTTGGAGACCACCTTGGACTACAGAGTGAATTTAAGGCAAGCCGGTGCAACATAGAAAAACTCTGTCTCCAAAACCAAATCAAATCAAATCAAACCAAACAAAAAAGAACAGAATATTGGATACGGCATGCTAATTCATTATTAAAGACACTGTTAAATAAACAGAAGACTTAAGTCCACCTCTGTGCTTTCAGTTCCTTTATAACAAACTGCAGCCTAACAATACATCAACAAGTCAAAATCTAACAGTGCATTTTTTGCAACAAATGGCCTGATTTCAGCCAATCACAAACAGCCAAGCTTTAGCCAATCATGCTCAATGATTTCATCATGCCATGACCAAATATGGTAAAGTCATCATCATTTATACCCCAAATAAGGCAGATGTATATCTGCAACCAACCAGGTGGTTTCTCTGCTTTGTTTCCCTGAAAGCCAATTGCTTATACTGCTAGGTGGAACTCCTGGAACATCCTGCAGCCTTTGTTTTCACTACAAGTTTTAAAAATTCTCTT
>PVKN010000473.1:0-75658 GCA_004027915.1 Capromys pilorides | reverse complement strand
CCCCTGAGGGTGAGACACTGGCTCACCCTGCCATGGACCCTCTGCTGGCTCAGCCTCCCAACTGGCCTGTCAGCTCCACCAGGGTGGAAAGTTGCCAAGGATCAGACCCCCTCTCTAAAAGTGGTGATGGTATTTAATAACTAATTACTCTAATGATCCTGCAGAAATGCTGGAGACCTGTTTTAGGAGAGATGTCAATTAGAGCCATCTGCATGGTGAATAAAGGAGCCCTACCCCAGCTGTACTGTTGAAACATGTTAGCGTTTTCCTACCAGCGGCCATATGGTACTTAACGAAAGTGAATTGTTCACACTGCACAGCCCGCGCCTCCTGATGAATACTAGTATTTTGTTTTGGAAAATAGTTCTTCCACCATGTGGAATATTTTTCAATGCAGTAAGCAGCAAGTTGGAAGCCAGCATGCTCTAAAATGCAGAAAGATTCCCATCACCTTAAGATGCCCTTCCCTCCAGCCAGCTCCGCCCCACACACCTGGCTCCACATCACACCTGGGCCTGGTTCTTAGCATCTGTTTCTGAATCTGCTCGGAAGCAGGGGCCAAAGAGGGTTCTCACTACACCCACATCAGCTTCTCAGCTCACAGGAAATGAAGAGCAGGGGATGGGAAGCTGTGTCAAGTAAGGGCACTGAGCTCCATGCAGAAGGGCCAACTCATGGGGCAGAAGCCCCTCAAGTGCTGAGAAGTAGTCCAGGTGTTCCCTGGGAGGTGTGGCTTCAAAGAAAGATCCATTTCCACGTGGAGCATGTCCCTTTCAAAAAGCGCACAAGCCAGATGCAGCACTGCGCACCTGTAACCCCAGCCCTTAGAGGCTGAGGCAGGAGGGTGGCAAGTTTGAGCCCAGCCTGGAGTACATAGCATTTTTCAAGGTTAGTCTGGAATGCCTAGTGAGCACTTGGCTGAGGAGAAAGAAGGAAGATGAAGCAGTGCACTGCATAGGTGGACTCCTGCATGCTCAGTGAGGTATGGGGGGAGCAGGGGGGTTACTGTTTCTGGAGCATCTCAGAGGCCTGATCCGTACTCTGCATGATTAGAGAAACTTCTCTAGTAACACACTACAGAAATGATCCCTGAAAATGGATAGCCTTCAAAAGCCTGATCGGAAGCCTTTCTCCTCGGCACCAGGAGAGACTAATCTGGATCGGTTAGTGACCAAAAGTCGTTGGCACATAAGGGCCAGATGGCAGGACCTGGGCCCCACTGCCCTGTGAATGCAAGTGTATTGGGCTCCTGGGGTTATTCTTGAAAAGCTTGAATGCTTCAAACGCTGATGAAGGCCACATGCAGACTTTCTTGCCCTGAGGACCAAGTTCACTGCATTGCAAATGCAAAAGAACTGGCCGTTGTCCTCTGACTGTTGTACCACTACCAGAAGGTGCTGGGCAAGGAGACCAGCACCCTACTGGGGCTGTGTCCTCAGTGAGTTGACAATACCACTGTTGAGGCCACCAGGAGGGAGCTTTTTTATTATCGCCTATTCTAGGATTTTACTCAGTGCCAATAACTGTTCCAGAGCTTTCCCTGGAACCAAAGTCACTTATTAAAGCTTAATAAAAGGCAAGATTGATTGCAGTTGGTGACAGAGAAGATCTGCAGAAAGTCCTGATAACCGAGACGCTCTTCACAAAACCATAGTCCCATAAATCTCACTTATTTCCAATTCGGCAGCAGCTGATCCCAAGTTACAGTAATGATCCTAAGTTCAGCCAAACATATTCTTATAAGTAAACCCTTCTGGGTGAAAAATAACAGGCACTTGCCTCTGTCCCTCATCTGCAGGCCATGCCATTTGATTTCACCTCTGACAAACCCCCTGGCCCATAATAGATGGGGATCTGGAAGACCCCTCAGCAAGGATACCCAGGTTAAGGGCTGGCTATACCACCCAAGCTGTGAAGATGCCCAGAGAGTCTCAAATAAATCAGTAGCCTTGCCCTAGGACTGTACCCAGATGACCCACAGACCATAAGCTGCCCTCTTGGGCCACACCTGGCAGTTTCTTAAGTGACATATGCTGCTTGATCTAAAAGTGAGAGGTTACACCAGATATGGTGGTGCACACCTGTTATCCCAGCACTGAGGAGGCTGACAGGAGAATCACTATGAGTACAAGCTGTGTAGCAAGACCCTGAGCCAAATAAATAAATATTTTTTAAAAAATTAAAACATGAGAGGTCTTCTCAGACACTGAATTTGACAAACTCTATTATACAATTTCAAAATAAATCTCCAGTGCTCTGAGCTCCTTATAACAGTCACCTACGGTATCCAGGGAGTAGCTGTTCTCTGGCAGGGAGGAAAAACATTGCCCCGTGTGTGTCCTGTGCCTGGACTGAGGCAGAGACCCCGCTAATGGGCCTCGAAGGCATGCACTTCGCGGAGATTAGACCTGGCTCCAGCCTGAAGTCCAGATCTCCACTCAGCTTGCTTTCCAGCAGAGGTGCTTCTTTCAAGAGGGAGCCACAGGGATGACAAGACCATAGGATTACCTTAATTTGAAACTAAGGCCTGGGGGCAGGTGACCCAACAACACTAGAGGCCTGTGTTTTGAGGGCTGGTGTGTGGGTGTCAGGTGGGAGGAGACACATCCCAGTGTCACCCACCCCAGCCTTTTTCTGAGAAGGGACAAAGCAGAAAGCCTGCTTGCTATAGGCCTCTGCAGACTGAGAGGTGCTTGGTGAGGAGAGGAGTGCTGGCCTGTCTCCAGACTACCAACTGCACAAGGATGAACTTCAGTGGAAAAGAGAGACAACCACAAAGCTGTATGGGCAGAGAGGAGGGGCTCAGCAGATGGGGAGAGGACCTGGAGAGCGAGTGGAGCTCCCCTGCCCGTTCTCCCCAGCTCAGAGACCCCTGGGCTGTGGTGCATGAGGTACTACATGTCTGATCTTGGGGAGCCGAGGAAGTTCACTACCACCACAGACAGCAGCTCTCAGTCCTTCTCCCCCACATGGAGATGGGAATTAAAAGTCTCCAGTGCACAGCAGGCCTGGGTGTCTAAGGAAAGTAAAGAAACCATGTGTAGATGGGGTGTGACGGGTATGTGAGAAAGCAGGTGTGTGGGCGTCTTTGGCTTCCTGCCAGCCAGTCCTGGGGCTGTGGGTCAGTTTGGATATGGGGGTGTCTGTCTTCTGAAAGCTCTTTTCAAGGCAGTAGGACAATGAAGACTCATGTAAGGGACCGTGAGGACTTGATGTTCTCTGTGTTTTGGAGGAGGCAGGCAGGGTGCTCTGGCTGAGATGCAAGCAAGACCTGGCCCCAAGGGACTCATGGCCTTTAGCATTAGAGAACCTGTGAGCCTCTCCTGAGGGCAGGCAGCTGATCCAACTCAGGGAGCCACAGGTCGGGGATGAGGCTTCCCCACAGCCTCTTGGGAGCTTCCACATTGGCCAGCAGAATGGGCTGGGAGACCCAGAGAGGAACTCCTAATGGGACCGATTGTTCAGGTGGTGGAGTAAAGGGAATTGAGGTGACATTTGTTGTATATTGAGGGGTCCTACCCACACACCAAGACTGGTGGCATGTGTGAGCGTTGAGGGCATTTACGAAGAAGCGAGCAGAGTTTGCTTGTAGTCCAGTACTGTCCAAGCTTGGGGATAGTTGGGATGCTAATTACAAGCTAAATGCAATTTCAACCTTGGTGAACCTGATGTGGGCTATTTTGTATAAATAAGAGTACTTTTAGAAAACAAAAATTTGCTAATTAACTTTCCTTATTTTAAAAACATGAGATTTTCCTATGGTGTGAAAATATACATATGTAGGCACAATGCAAAGTTTATACAGCTCTTTTTGTAGATGTAATTGTATTGTTCTTGCTATTTTCATTGCAATTTGAATCTCAAGTAAGAAACCACCTGTTGTTGAAATACCCCGGTTTCAGGGTGGCCACAAGATCCCTCCCACTTCCCAGCTACTCAGAACTGCTGCTTTGATTTTAGAATAATTTCTACACACAGCATAATCAGCACAATAGCACAGGGCTTCAGAAACATCCAGATCCAGAATGGTGCTTTGTGACCCTCGAAAGTCCCCTGGCCACACTGCATGGCAGGACTTACCTTGCAACCCCTGCCCCATTTTATTGTATTAATCAGGATTTGTACAAGGCCTGGCCAGGTGTCTCATACTTAGCAGGCATGCAATACGTGATTGCTCCTACGTGGGAATGCTTTCGTTGGTGCACTGCATCCTTGGGCCTTCTACTGAAATCTTACGCATACTTTCCAAAGAGTCCTGCATTGGCCTCAGTCAGAACCATTTATGCTTCAAAGCATGGCTGGATGCTAATGTGTGCTCAGCCCAGGTGTCATCCATTCTTCCTCCTCTTCTCCCCAGCCACACCAAGGTGGTGCCTTCCTCTGTCCTGCCATGGCAGTGCCCAGCCTTGTGCCTGGCAGACAGACCTGTGAAGAGTATGTGTTTTGATTTGGTGGCACTAAGGTCTCCCTGTATGTTCTGGGCTCTACAGCTCCAAAACTTGCCTTGCCACACTTCTGTGAATGGCTAATCTGTTGCAGAATTAGGTGGTGGTGCCTTTTGTGGGAACTTAGAGCTGACAGCATCTTGGCTGTCACAGTTTGAGCCCCAACCAGGCCACTTCAGGCCCCCAGCCTCCTGGTACTGACTGCAAGGGCAGCTACACAAATGACACCTGGCTCAAAAGAACCTTCTGACTGGAAATGGTCTGGGTTCTGATTCGGTGCATGTGAGCCAGTGCAAATGCTGTCAGAACTCATCACCGACCTCACCTGCATGCTTCAGACTAAACAGTTACTTTATGGAAATGATGATTCCATCAAGCTAGTTACTACAAGCATATGTGGCCCCAGCAGACTGGCTGGGCACAGACCTGCTGCGGCCTCTCTGCTTGTGCGTCTGTTGTGGGTGTAATGGATTGGGAAGAGGAGCTGAAGCCAGCACGTCCTCACAAGATAGCTCTGCAGGAAAAAGATAGAACAGCGTCTGTGTTTGGGGAATTGTAACCCTTTAAGTCCTAAGCTGGGGCTCCATACAAAGGTTCCTCCCAGGCCTCGCCCCAAGACTGTCTCCTGGCCTGCCTCTGAAGGCATGGGCAAACCAAGCAATTGTAGTTGAAGCCTGCCCCCCACTGAGGGGGCAACTTCAGATCAATGTAAAACCCAAGGCCCCTCTAACCAGAGACTTGTGCCCCCATGTTCACAGCAGCATTATTTACGCCTGCCAACAAGTGAAAGTACTCCAAACATTCACTTGGAGATCAGTGGGCAGACCCACCGTGGGCCTCCCATCGGGCAGGTCGTGGTGTAGTATGCAGCCCCATGAAGGAAGGAACTAATAGACTCATGAGTGTACACGACAGCATAGGTGACCCTTCAAGACACAAGCGTAGATTTTGTGCCATCCCACTTTACCTGAGGTGTGTACGAAATTCAAACTCACTTGTGTGGTTGGAAAATAGAATGTTGCCTGGGGGGTGGGGGGCAAAGTGAGTTATTGTTTAGTGAGTGAAGAGCTCCTGTTTGGAAAGATGTACGTGTTCTGAAGGTGGGTAAAGGCTCTGGTGACACAGTAGTGCGAATTACTTCACGCCACTGGACTGAACACTTAAAATGGCCAGAATGGTCAGTTTTGTGTTAGATGTACTTTACCACAATAAAAATCCGAAGCCTGGGCCTGCCTTCTGATCCCTTTCAGTTTCAAAATCTCTCTGTCAGAGGCATTGCCTGGCTGAGGATTTGCTTTCTGATACTGAAAACAAAGGTGTAGGAAACAGCCTATCCCTGCCTGCCAGCCCCTCACTTAGAATCAGAGCAACGCCCCACTCCGAATGACAAGAGTCCTTCTTTAACGCCCAGAGTCCTTTTGTCAAGACAAAGACACAGTCACGCCACTAGTTAACTCGATTTGTTCATGTTGATTCATTCAGGCAGCCCACGGCCTCAACCTGACAACTGAGGGGTGAATTTTACTTTATTGCTCCAGCAACTCGCAACGTCATAATCGGGGTGACCCCATCCCCAAGGCCCCAGGGGCTCCAGAGCTGCAGGAATTAGAGCGCATTATCTGGGCAGGTTGGCTTGTGGCCTATAATTCAGAGTGACATGCAGGCACTTGTCACAGCAGGAAGCCAGGAGCCAGTGTGCTGTCAGGGTCATGCTGGGCCTGTCAGGCACCAGAAACAGGGTCTACTGAGCCCAACTCACCCACCTTTCCTGGGCCCGCATTTGATGTGTTCTTGGAATGGTAGAACCTTTTCCCCTCACTTCCTCACACTTTGTACTCAAAATAGAGAAGGCCTTGGGGGCTGTAACCTTCGTGTTTGCAAAACAAAATCAGAATTTTGAGTCCCAGTATTATTCCATAAAGGCTGGCTGCCACCAGGCTTGTAGGAGGACACAGAGGGTCATCTAAAACACCTGAGCTGGTGTTATGGAAAGGCAGCACATCCTGCATCTTTGGGTGGATGTAAATACATCCTATGCGCTGCACAAGAAGGGCAGGAACATTCTGAGACAAACCTCTAATTTCTCCTCCTACATAATGAAGTAGTGAAAAACAGTGTGCGCATGGCTTCCTTCGATCTCTGTCTTTGTCTGTGTTTTGAGTTCTCGTTCAGTCATCAGTTGCGCTAGGATTCATTCAGCCACTGCTGCTCCACCACCCTTCCCGCGCCCTCCTCCCTGGACACTGTGTGAATTCACAGGCAGAGTCTGCCTCTGTCCCAGCACCTCCCTTGATGTCCTGTTGTACCCAGAAGGCATAGAAAGCCCTTCAGGAAAGATAAGCAGCTTCTCCATTCCTGTCGAGCATGAAATGTGAACTCCATGAAACTTTCTCTAGAACCCAGTCGCCGGCAAACATGCACCCCAGCAAACCAGGAGGAGGCTTCCTGGTTAACCACACATGCCCAAAAGTGTATTCACTGTGTTAGTGCTCAGAGGACAGAGTTGTGACCAACTGATAGCCCAGGGGTCAGCTACATTGACACCACCAGTCATGGTAGGGCCGGGACAGTCCCAGTCCCTGATGACAACAGAGTTGTCACTGGGCCACCTAAATAGTAGCATGAGCTGGGAAAGCAGCATGTTGCACCCATGGCCAGCTCAGATGCTTCACTGCTGCTCCTGCTGGACTCAGGAACATGCACTGAGGTAAAAGGAGGCTCAACATCCACTTCACCTGCAAGGAGGAACAGCGATCTTAATACAAGGCTTGATTCCCTTATCCCCATTATGTCTTCTTTGCCCACTCCTGTCTTGTATTTTGTGCCTTTATCAAGATATATGAAAGCACTTAGCCTTGACTCTCAACAAGGAAGCTACCTTGTCCCCCTTGGTCAGCTCCTATTCCCCAGAGAGGAGGCTCTGTTGCATGCTGGGAGTTGTGTGTTCTAGACATGCAAGATGCTGCTCATAGGTTTGTGAGCTTTGTGAGGGAGTGGTCTTTGCTGGTAAGGAGGGACTTAATGTGGAATAAATGTCACTCTGTTTAGCTGTCTGGGCTGGTGCAGGGTTACCATGTAGAGTCTGTCCTCAGCATCTGTGACAATGTGACAGTTGTGCCATTGATCTCTTTCACTACAAGATTTTCCTCAGTGGAAGATGGCTTGGCCTCTGCCTTCCCACCAGGTCTCACTGATCTAACGTCATCTCCCAGAGCTGTGCGTCAGACCTAGGAAAGGGAAGCTGGCACATCCGAGAGGCCATCAACACAAGTGAGCACCACACATACGTGTTTATTTCTCATCCATCCTCCAGCCTTTAGTTCAGAGTTTCCATCTACAAAATACAAACTGACTGTGATTGGTGATCTAGATTCAAGACGCAGAGTCAATTTTGTAGACTAGTTATGTGCCAAGGGTAAGGAGAAGCCTTGACTGAAACCTTGTCCTAGCCCATTTTCTATTACTCTTAAGTAAACATCACAGGCTTGGCAAGTTATAAAGAAAAGAAGGGGTTTTTTCCCATGGTTTTGGCCTCTGAGAAGTCCACGAGCATAACGTCAGCCTCCTCTCAGCTCCCGGGCAAGGCCCCACCCTGTGTCCTAGCATGGCGGAGAGGCAGAAGAGCCAGAGGCCCACACAGAACAGATAGGGCACAGGAGCAGTACGGCTTTCCCATGGCCTGCATGGCCTTACTAATCCAGACTTGCAGGAAAGGCATCCATGCTACTCAGCGGTTACACTGCACCACAAAGGGGGATTTGATCTTGAGTTTTGAAGGAAACTAACCATCTTCACACCATAACAGAAGTAATCAGAGGCGAGACAGCTATGAAACTCTGAAATTCAGCATGTGCACATCAAACAGAGTGGCCCAGGGTGGGACCCAGAGTTCTTTGGTCCTGGGGATGGATAATATTGTCTAACTGCATGAGATCTTATGTCTCCGTTGCATTAAATTCTGTTCTGCATATTGGGGACATACTCAGTGGATTTTCGAGTAGTTCACTTTTTTTTCCCTCAGTACTGGGCATTGAACTCAGGACCCTGCACTTGCCAGGCAAGCATTTATTCTACTGAGCTATCTCCCCAGCCCCATAACTCACCTTTTAAATGTCTGAACTGCTTTATTCTTTAAGATTAAACATGGAAAGGAGTAAATTTCACTTATTTCAGAAACATGTCTATACTTGAGAAAAATGAGACTTTCACCAGCAATCCTAGCAGACACTAATAACACTACCCCTTCCCTACCTCTGCAGGGTCCTCCTCACCTTTCCTGTTCCCCACTCATCAATGCCTCACTGTGGGTGTTATCTCCACAGTTCTGGCCTTGCTGGACTTTGTCTTCAGTTTGACCACTTACTGCCTAAATTCCAGCGACTCCAAAAGTTTGTATCTCCAGGTTCCATTGTCATCCCACAATTTCCATATATCCAAAAAGAGAATTGTCTGTTTTCCTCTCATACCTGCATCCTCTTCAGCAATCTTTATTTCCAGGGATGATCATACCAACACCCAGCCGCAAGAGTTTGCTCTCCCGTCTTCCTCCTTGGTCCCTTCACATTTCTGGCTTCCCTTGGTCTCTTGTCTAGTTACAGCCCCTTTTTAACCCCACCTTGGGCCATCTACTTCAGCATCCCACTGTCTCTGCAGTTCCAGCTTTCTGGTTTAGCCCTGATCCCTCACACCTGACCCAGCCTCTCCGAAGAGCTCTGTCTTACCCATGATTTCTTCTCATGCGCCTTATTCCCTACTTGCACCAGCCAATGGAGTGGCCACTAACCAGACGTACCATTTAAATTAATTAAAAGTTTTTAAAACTTTAAATTCAGTCCCTTGGTCACACCAGCCAATTAGTAAATGCTCCCTCTCCATGAATCAGTGGCTGCCGTGGGGCATAGAGTACAGGGTACAGAGCATTTCACTATTGCAGAAAATTCAACCAGACAGCATTGCCCACTCTTCTCTGTTCTCCATCACTCTGAAGAAGACAGTTAAGACATGTCCTTACATCCCAAGCTTTATCTCTGGGAGCACAGAACCTAGTGCTTCTCTGAGATAATAATGGAACATGGAACCCTTTGGGGTGCTACAGACAGGAGTTTTCAGAGCTATTATGTGTCTAGATGTCCCTACCAAAGCCTCATGCAGTCAGGTGGGGCTTTTCAGAGGTGGCTGGATCCAGAGTGTGTGAAACACTGGGATTGGTTCATGGTACAATGCTAAGATTAAGAGCACTAGGATTAAGGGTGTGAATGCTACCCTCACCCAAGTAGCCTGGATAAGATAGAAGGGACAGAAAGAGGTTTGTCATTTGCTGATTGCTACTTCTCTGCTGGGTACCTTCTGCCTGCCCTGCTTTGCCATGGACTGTTTCTCCTCTGCCATGCCACTGTGCCTTGGAGCCAGTCAACTATAGACCAAAACCTCTACGAACTGTGAGCCAAATAAACCTTTCCTCCTTTAATAATTTTGGGTGTTGGATCAGCAATGAGAAAAGAGCTAAGAAGCCAACTCAAGCTATGATAAAGGAACAGGGGAAAAAATGTCTACTCTTGTCACTGAGAAGCTCACAGTAGAATGAGCACAGCTAGATTCAGTAGTTCATGTGAAGCAGAACTCCAGGCATCTCTCATCTTCTCCTGGGGTTTGCTACATTCTCTGCTCTGTAGACTGCTTCCTATCTGTGACTAGAGAAAGCAGCTGGGAGTGGTCCCAGCCTAAACATCTTTATTGTTTGTGATCCCCAAGGAGTAAGGTTTTGAGTCCATGAATCTGACCTCAGGAATTTATGTCCATTCAAGTCATAAACCAGAATCACTAAGACCGGGGAATAGGACATGCTGGCTCACCTGGCTTGGCCTATTGCCCACTCTGATGGTCAGTCAGCACTCCCAAGCCTTATCTCATGAGATCCACATAGAGAAGGACTCAAATTTCCAGTGAAAGGGCAGGGGTAGGTATCAGACAGAAAACACAGATTTCAGGACTGTGTTCTGTTGGGATCTTTCTTGCCTTCTGAGAACCTAGCAAAGTATCTGATCAGATGCTCAAAAGTGTTGGTGGCATTAGTGGATGAGAATGGAACCAGTATGTAGGTGGACGGGAATATGGACAGATGGATCAATAATTATCTACTCAGCTGTGGAGAAGACAAGAGGAGAGAACCATGCTCCAGAGCACAGGGTGCTCATGCCTGCCCAACAGAAGCCATGCACTATCTTAGACCCAGGTCTCCCTGAGGACTTATTAGGTCTGCCAGACAGTCAGCTACTCAATGGAAACCCTTGGCCTAACTCACCTATGCCCTTCCCAGCCTCTGGTGGCCTGGAAGTCTGGCAGCAGCTCTGAGTGTCTCCCCTTTAAGTGGACACTCGGAGCTGACCAGCAAGGGTAGGAGATTCTGGGTGTCTGCAGCAGTGACTCTCACAGGACTTCTGGTCTCAGGCATAGCATGTTCATCACTCTTACTCAAGCCTCTTGCAATTGGAAACATATTCTTAAACAACAACAAAAAGTCCAAGCCAACAAAACCACATAATTGGTGCTCCCAGGAGACAACAGTGGGGCTGGTACCTTCTTGCATGAAAGGATTTATGGATTTCAGCTCCCGGTCCAGATCCCAGGAATGAGTAGGTGTGTTTTCCTTCCAGGAGCTCTTGTTTCTGGCAGTGGCCATGGTGATGTGGCTCCTGGAATTGTCCAGCAAGCTGAAGAATTAATGCTAGGAGGTAATTAGCACCCTTGGGAGGCGCTGGGATGTGGGCCGCCTGTTGTTATGTTGTTGTCAACACACCCTTGGCCTGGGGAGGCAGCGTGAAGGCAAGCAAGGGACTCAGGCAGGCAACCAGGGTGGTGGCAGTGTTTCCTTTTGTTTTGCTTTAATTTCCATCCCTATAATCTCTTCTCTAAAATAGCCTCCCAGAATTTGGCAATCCTCTTTCTTTCCCAGTTAGTCCTTTTTCCATCCTCGCTTTAATTGCATCTTTCTCTGTGCAAGTGTATATTAAGGAACAAAAATGAGCTAGGCATTTAGAGGACTTATTTCAGTCTCATTAGACCTGGATGACTGGAAGATTGGATGTCCAGGGCAGCTTCTATGGATGAGAGGGCTCAGCATGTGTAGGGATCAGCCCATTGGCTGTCACCAGGTCCCTCTGTGGTGTGTGTCTCCAGTTCTCTCATTCAGTTTCCACAGGCCATGTGCATCCTGACAGGGTCAGCCACTCGTTGTTGTGCTATTTGGGGAATTGCTGAGTCTCTTTCTTTCTGGACTTGACCTTGCCTGCAAAGCATGCATGTCCTTAGGGCTTGTCAGCATTTGGAAGGAGTAGTCCTTAGGGAGCCAGCATCTAGCTTCTGCCCTTCCTCTGATGAGGGCAGGGGAGGGACCAATTCCTAGCCCTAAGGAGCTGAACTTAGAAGGTGACATCAGAGCAAATACCTGGGCCTTGCACTAGGGACACCTCAGGGGGTGACCAGGTCTACTTAACAACTAAACAGTACCTTCTGGTGTGGCACCAGCCTCTTTGTCACCTTAGGCAAGTCACTTCCAATTCTGAACCTATGATTCCTCTTCCAAAAGATTGCCTAAGTCAGGGCAGGATAACTGCAGGAGTAAATAACCTCAAATTATAGCCACTTGGTCTATTAGAAGCTTCTTTCTTCATCAGGTCAAAGTTAAGGTGGGCCAATGGGAAACACCCAAGCCCCGTTAACCAGACAGGGACCAGAGCTCCTTCAATCTGTGCGCCAGCCACCTGGCCCTCATCCTCCTCCACAGGCCTCTACCCAGACAGGCTCAGACGAACCCAAATCATTTGTACACACATTAGCAAGAACATAGCTCTGGGTAAAATCAAAAGGAGGTTGGAGTGTGTTGTCCAGCTGTGGTCCTCAGAAACAAAGAGGACCTTGTCCCAGGAGCTCTGGTGGCCTCTGCCTCAAAGATGACAGCACAGTGTCCCTCCAGCCTGCTTAGGAAGAAGCAGTGTGAATGCAGTCTTTCTTCAAGCATGACTCTGGCCCCCAGCAAACACATAGATAGTGTTATTTTTCTCCATTTTCCCCTGCTAGTTATTCCCCTGAGGTTTATGCAAATAACAGACCAAGGCAAGAAATTAAATATATGTCCTTCACCTCTGAAGTTCCTTATTTCCGTGTTCCTCGCAGTGTAACATTTCATTAGACCTTCCAGATGGGGAAAGAACAGCAGATTAAAAGTCAGACACTGCCTAGACACTGCTTCATTGGTTTTGGGCAGGCTAGAGCTTCAGAGAACTTTGGTATTTCCACTGCTGAAAGGCTCCTTGGAAGCAGTTGCATTTTAATAAATGGTTGCCTGAGTAATTTTCCTCGAAGGAGCCGCATGGTGATGTGTGCTTGGGAGAGAGCAGCGCAGCACACTCAGTGCTGCTGCTTCATGGATGGGGTGCTTGGGGCGGCAGGAGTCCATCAGGTCCACCCACCCAGATGGGTAATGGCAGCACCAAGGCCACCCAGCTCCCTCAGGCCCTGAGGGCTGCGGAGTGGGAACCAGGTGACCACTGTTCAGAGGGAGACATTTTGTCCAGCTAGCCTGGAGTGTCCCATTCCCCCCAGTGATGGACACAAAGGGCCACTTTAAGATTCAGTGAGAATCTGTCCTGTCACCTAGCAAGCATGAGCCTAACTTCTCACTTCAGAAGAGGGCAGCCCAGTGGGCAGGACAGGCTGGCCCAGCCCATATCCCACTGTGGGTAAGAGGGCGGCTTGGGCTCAAGCTGCTGTGGGGTAGCCGCACTCCTTCATTCATTCATTCGCTCACTCATTCATTGCCTGCTGAGCCCTCTAGCAGCTGAGACACAGTAGGGAACAAGCTGGCAGGCCAGGCCAGTGGTGGCTGACCCAGGGCTGGAGAGCCAAATTGCCAGTCTCAAATCCTGCCTCCACCACTCTAGCTGGGTAACTTTGGGTGAGTTGTTGGACCTATCTGTGCCACAGTTTCCTCATCTGGAAGCAGAGAGCCATTATAATAGACATTAATGCCTAAGAGATATTATGGGATTCAGTGAATCAATATTTGTGATGCTCTTCTCATATGCAGCCAACATTCCAGAGTAGGGCAGACAGTGAAATCTAAGCAAATTACATAGTCCAATCGAAGGCAAAAGGGCTACGTAAAACAAAGCAGAGCTGTGTGAAAATAGGGTGGTCAGTGTAGGCTACACAGAGAAGATGACATTTAAGGAAAGACTTGAAGAGAATGAGGACTCAACCACATGGACAGCAGTAGAGGATTAACACTTGCAGGAGTTCTAGGCAGGAGATAGCCTGCGGTGCTGGAGGACCAGCAGGGAACCAGGGTGCTGGAGCAGCCAGTGAGGAGAGTGAAGGCAGGAGGCGGAGTGGGTTCCCAAGTCTCGTCAACCTTGTAAGGGTTTGACTTTTTCTCTCAGTGAGGCAGGAGGCATTGAAGGCCTTTAGTGAGATGACCTCGCTTGCATTTTCACAGAATCACTCTAGCTGCCAGGTAGAGCACACTGCAAGAGGGAACAAGGAGGTGAGTCAGGAGGCTCCGGCAGAATCCAGTGAGAGGTCACAGGGTAAGAGTGTCCGTTAGTTATTCCAGACTGATCGGGCCTGCAATCTCCCAAGTGAGTGCACGGCAAAGGCTTAAATACTCGAATCAAATGCTATGCTTTTAGGGCTCCCAGAGGATCAAAACCCCCTCATAGAATTCAAGATTCTTTGGTGGCTGAGACAAAAAACTTTTTCTGGGCAGTCCAAATGTATTTGGTTTTCAAACAAAGGAGAAGGATTCTGAAGAAAATGCAGAAACCTGAGCAGTCTTAACAGGACCTTTGAGAATATTTTCCCAAGTAGTAAATTATGTCAATCAGGAAAACTACCTTATCTTTAAGTTGACATTTACTGTAAGAGAGTGGGACCTGTAGCTGTAGTCTCCTTTTAGTTAATTGGGATTGGAACCAGTGTCTCCAGCTGTGGCCTTATCTTGTCCTTTGAGGCATCACAGCTTGAAAGGCCACTACAGTCCTCAGCGGGGACCAGTGACTCACAGAGGTTCATTTTCTGTGTGTTCACTGCCCATCTCCACACAAGGGGCCTAGGCCTTGGACAGACTCATAAGTAAACATGAGAAGCCAATTGGTTAATTTTAAATCCTTCTCAGAGCCCCTGGATAGTGGTCTACATCAAGCGAGCTTGTCAGAGCTCAAACCAGGTTGGCCAGGACAGAGAAGAGGAGGGACCTCTGCCATCAGCCTGCAGGCTGGAAGCTGAGAAGCCTGCACATTGGAGGTGAAGGTCCGTGGGGCTGTACCGATGGGGTTGGAGCTCAGGTGTGGACACAGCCTACATCAAAGCTTGCCCCTCTGCAACCTTGAGCCGGCTGTCTGATCACTGAGCCTCATTTTGCTCCTCTGTGAAACGGGGGCCACACTGGCTCATCTGGTGATTGCTGTGGCTTTCAGACCGACAGGTATCTATAAGCATTCAAACATGCTCATCTCTGAACCCAAGGCCTCTTTGCAGCTGGGGAAGGGAGACTCAGCACAGCAGAGAAGGGTCCTGCATTAGAAGCTCCAGGAGTGGAGAGCTGTGAGGTGCCACACCACAGTAGGCCGGAGGGCATGGCAGCATCTCCATCCTTAGTGTCACAGTGGGATTCACCAGGCACCACATTCTAGGTGCAAAGCCCTGGGGGCAGCAGGAAGAGTTGACCCTGACATGCTACTCCTGAGGACAGCATACTTCTTGTGTGGCCATTCCTCCCTCCTGTCAAGACGAATACTGAGCTCCTTTTATTCTAGCTCCACAAAGTCATCCTGATGGTGTCAGGCTGGCATCTGACACCAGGGTTCCCAGCCTCAGCAGGGACCACAGTTTTATCTGTATGCCCATCCAAGGCCAGACCTCCGCACATAGTTGTGGAGCCCCAGACACTGAGGTCAGCCCTGCTCTGCAGGCCTCTGCAGGGCCCGCCCTTGTAAATGGACCACTTGTGCCTGCAGAGCCAAGGACAGATGGTCTTCTGCCCCTCTTCCAGGGGGGCTGCTGCAGCTGGGAGTAGGCCTATACATAGCTCTCCAGCACCCACTCAGGGGCCGTAACCCTCTCGTCCCCAACTGTCCTCCAGGCTCCCACTCCCTTACCCTCAGGAAACCCTAGGGCTGAGCTCTGCCAGAATCTGCACCAGGTGGCTGTGGACAGCAGCACTGTGACTGAAGGACTATAAGTGGGGCTTCTACCCTGGGAACTGCTGAGCTTGGCCAGTCCTATGTGCTTCCAGAGTTTGGCATGTGATCCTATAGAACGAGGGCTGAAGGCCCAGGTGCCAAAGGGTGAGGCACTGAAGTAACAGAAAATCACTGAGAAGGCTTCCTAGAGAAGGTGAGGACAGAGCTGGTACAGGACTGGCCCATAACAGGAAGTCAAGGGAGATTGTTCCTGTTATCAGAAATCTCTGCTGTGACCCAAGGCTCACACTCCCACCACTGAGAAGAGGAGCTTGGCAGGCCCAGCACAGGGCACCTTCTAGCTCCCCAGCTCCTCTGTTCGAAAAATCTTGAGACAGAGTACAGGGAATAAGAGGCTAGAAAGAGAGGGGCCCGGAGACAGTGCCAAGGCTCTTCCTCCCCTCTCCCCCTCCACCAGGTGCTTCCCACCCCAGCATCAAGCCAGCCCTTTGTGGACCTGGCTATGAGGCCACACAGACCCCTCAGACTTGTGAGTTCTTCAACCCCTCCAAGCCTCAGCTTAATAAAAGTGCCTGTCTCCTAGGCTTGTTCTGAGAACGACAGTGAAGACACAGACAGCCACATGTGGTAAATTTCTGCCAGGGTCTATAGTAGAAGTGGTACCCCAAGTCACCCTAAAGAAGTATAGGTCAGAGGGAATGAGCTGGAAGGAAAGGAAGGAGAAAAAGAAAGCTGGTTGCACTGCTATCCCACCAAGTCCAGTTGCTTAACAGACTGACTCCACGACACCCTTTCACAGGTTCTGTGATAGGAAAAGAGCAGTGCAGGGGCCAGTGGGCAATCTGGGGGAGCTTGCAGGAAGGTGGGCACAGAGTGAGCTCCTGTAGAGGCACATTGCGTGCTCCAATGGGAAGGCAAAGGCATCGGGGGTCTGTGTGCAGTTACATCCTTCTTAGCCACACCTCTCCTCTCAGGACAGCTGGGCTCAGTGAGCTCAGAGGATCCTGGCTATGCACCAAGCCTTAAGAGGTCCTGGGGACAGAACAATCAGCTTCCTGATGGTGCCGAACAGTGAAAGATCGGGTGTCGAGGAAGGTGACTGGGGCTGTGATGAAAGCTACTGTAAGGGTTCAGAGGAGGATCAGCCCAGCCCAGATCCCTACTCCCACCACCCACATAATTATCTGTTCCTCCAAACCATCGGTCCTACTAGGCACATGATTGGGCTGCTTTTTACCCCTGCTTAAAGAAGGTTACTGTGACCACCTGGCTCACTTTGTAAAGGGAAGAAGAGACATGTGTTCTTTCCAGTCAAAACTCCAAGAGCCCGTATGTGGGTCCCCAAGTCCTCTTTCCCTTTGCCACAGTGGTACCATGGGTGGCAGCTCTGGTATCTGGGGTCCTGGAGAGAAGAGGACCTGGAGCAGGACCCCACTGACTAGCAGTGTACATGCAACAAGAGAAAAGAGGCAGTGTCGCTCACCATTGCAATGTAGGAGCCGTCCAACCCTACCCTTTGTCATGCATACTACCTAAACATAATCGTCTGAAAGTGTCTAAAATAGAAAACTGGCCTTGCCTGAATCCCCTCTGAGCCTTTGGCTCTTGCCTTGCCCTGGGAATGGAAGCCCTGGCCTCTAGTTCATCTCTGCCCTCACCCTCTGGGCATCGATGATCTCCACAGTGGAAGTGGGAACTGAGCCCTGCTCAGTCACCTCGAAGAGCTGCCATCAGTCCAGCACAGCAGGAAAGGCAGTCTTTCAGAGGCCTGGACAGTGAGGGCCTGTGGGTATCTTTCACTCCTCAGCATCCTTGTCTTATGTCCTGGAGGTCATGATGAAGGTCACCCTGCCCAGCATCAGGACCAGGACATTCCAAGAGAAGATGACCCCAGGGAACATAGTGCTTCGTCCTGCTAGTACACGTGGGGCCAGTGGTCCCAGGCTGCCCAGCAGGGGTGGAAGAGGCAGCCTGGAAGCAAAGTATCCCTGCTTGGTTAATCTAAAAATAAACAGAAAGGCAACAAAAATCTATGTTTCAATTACTGCACACAAGCTGTTCAAACAGCCAGCTCCACACTGGAGATGTGAACTTGTCAACAGAGGCTGCCTCGTTTGCATGCTTGGGCAGTGATAAAGCACACAACCTCACAACAGGCTGCCCTCTGGTCTGGGCTGCTTTTTTAAAAACTTTAATTAAATTAAAAACGCGGACACAGAATCAAGACAATGAAAATCTGTAGCAATTACATCAAGATAGGGGGCGGCAGTTCCCAACGCAGAAACTGAGGAGGTGCTGTGGTCTCAGACAAGTCTAGTGCTGGGTACTGAGGTCAACAACAAGGTGGGCAAATGAGACAACAGCAATTGGTGGCTAGGACAAGGGACTAACACTCCTACCAGGGACTCCCTGCTGATCCTGCGGGAAGTCCCAGCAAGCAATGTGGGCCTTGGGCTCCCAAGCTGAAGTGCCGGCCTTCTGTGGGCCTTTGCTCTGTGGAGGGAGACGTCTCAGCAGACATCTCAGTGTGGCACAGCCTGGCCACACTGCACTTTTCCCCAGGTCCCTCCCCATCAGGCCTTAACTGTTGCAGTCTTCCTCTAAAATAAATGGTGGGGGGCTGGTGAGATAGCTCAGCAGTCTAAAGCGCCTATTTAAGCAAGCACAAAGGGACCATGGTTTGATCCCTCGGCACCACATGCCACGCTAGACCCACCCCCAGGGTGGGCTGAGCCGGCCACAAAAGAAAAGAAAGAGAAAGAAAGAAAGAAAGAAAGAAAGAAAGGAAGGAAGGAAGGAAGGAAGGAAGGAAGGAAGGAAGGAAGGAAGGAAGGAAGGAATACAATGTCCTGGGTTTGATTCCCAATACAAAAGAGAGAGAGAGAGAGAGAGAGAAACAACATAGTTACATTTTAAAAAAAATAAATAAAATAAAACGAATGGTGGGGCCAGTCAGATAGCTCAGTGGATTAAAGTGCCTGCTTAGGCAGACATGGGGACCAGGGATCTATCCTCAGTGTGCCATGCCAGCCCCGCCCCTGGGGCATGCTGAGACTGGTAGCTTGCACCTTAATCCCAGCGCTTGGGAGGCTGAAAACAAGAGATCACTACAGGTCCGATCTGGGTAGTGAGATCCTGTAGACCCTATACTAAATACATAAAAAAAAAAAAGAATGAATGGTGGGAGCCCCCAGGAAGCTATCCTAGGCCTCCAAGACCACCCAGGCCACCTGCCTGCCCCAGCCCTGCCCCAGCTGCTCCTTCCCTTCAGCCCTGTGAGGGTTTCTACCTTCAGCCTATGCATACCTGCTGGGCAGCCTCTAGGTGAAGGCAGAACCCAGAGCACTGTGCTCTTGCTGATGCCTCCACATCTCAGCTGAGCTGGGCATTAACAGGGCAGGAGGTGGTCAGCGCATGTGCTGCACTTTGGCCAGCCAAGGGCACGTGTGAACCAGACGGCACATCTAGGCATTTGCCTGGCAGGGAAGCAGAGGCGCCAGGTCTTCACTCATGGATGTGGAGCCGTAGTGCAGAAGCCGGCTAGGCCGAGGTTTCTGGCGTGGGAGTCAGATAAGCGGGAGGGCCCACAGGGCCCACCAGAGATGAGACAAGAAAGCCAGGCGTTGCACTTGCCGGTGAAGGTTCCACAAATCCTGCATGCTGAAGTGGCTGTCGGTTCCGCATTTGCTCTGGACAGGGATTTTAATGTCCCCAACCCTCGGAGCAATTCTGCAGCCATCAGCCCAGACGCTAGTTACTTGGTGAAATAAAAGAGCAGTCCAGTCTCTCCCAAGGAAGATAATATCCTGTCACTGGCAGTATGATCTGCCGGCCATGTGACGGTTGTTCCCTAATGTTTCCAAATAGACTTTTGAATAGACTCTTGTCTAGAAGAAAGCAAATTGCAAGAGCATTTTTGGCAGCCAAATAGAGAGCAAGCATCAGTCTTTCTTCTTTGCAACTCTCGCTGCTGGGTCTGGCTCCAGGCACCGAGTAGGATTCATTCATCAGCTTGGGTCACTGATGAACACAATTTCCTGTGAAGCGAGAGAGCTCCTTGAATTAGTCAATTCTGTAAGATTTGGAATAATCAGGCCTGCCAGAGAGGAGGCTCTGCTGGAGTGGGAGGACCCCTTAGAGGGGAAAAAAATAAGATACAGCTCCAAAGACTTCGATCTGATCCATGGGTTTGCAGAACTGAAAGGAAACAGAGCTCTAATTCTAGGGTTTCAATCCTCTGTGGAGCCACAAGCACAAGGAATCAGGGGGAGCCAAGATGGTTATTTGTAATGATAACTCTGGTTAATCCTCATCTAAGCAATCAAGCCAAATGCGGCATAGCTCCCTCATCGATCCCCTTGTTTATGAGTGCCTAATTTATACATGCCTCCGCTCTTCCCTCAGTTTATGCTGATATTATGTTGCCAACTGTCATTTCCAATATCTTTTTTATTTTTCATTATCATCATTATAATGATTTACACCAGGAGCAATCGCACAAATGCCTCATCAATTAGTCCCATGAGAAAAGTCTCTGAATCATGTGTGCTTTTTTGGAAAAAAAAAAAAAAAATCACTGCATCAAAACCCACAATAAGAATTTCTGAAAGCAAAGGTGCACACAGAAAAGGAGGGAACTGGGAGGCTCGTTCTTTTAATATTGTTCATCTAAACGGGCACCAGTACCACCTTTCCAAGACAGGGAGATTGCTTTTTGCAAGAGCAATTGGGCCCAGAAAAGGAATCGGTGGCATTTTCCCCAAAACCTATCATCAGAAAAGCATTTTGAACATTTGTCATTTTAGGTCATGTATTAAACCCTGTAATCATGGAATATGGGTTTTCCCAAAATACCTCCATGCCCTAGGGCTAAGGATGGTGTTGGGATACCTGGTCCTAGGGCCAAATCCCACCCAGCCTGCTAATCCAGAGCTGTTAAAAATGCAATTCTGGCTCCTGGCTTGGATGGGGCCTGAGATTCTGCATTTCTGACGGTGCAGGTGGTGATGCTCCTGCCTGGCCCCAGGCTTCCTCCCCTTCATTGGCTCACTTGTAAAATCTGAGCATTTATGCTTCTCTGACTAGGACATTGGGATCTTAGGCAGCAAATGGTGTGGTGCCTTGAAAAGAGCCGGGTGGTGAGAGCGTGGTCCGTGAGATCTCCCCTCCAAGCACACAGAGGTGCCCACCATGCAGTGCCCAGTGGTTCATCATGGCCCTCTTTGTAGCTCTCTGAATCTTCTTTCACATAGCCAAGACTTCCTTACTTAAGGGATTTTATCACAAAAAAGAAAGGAGGCAGAAGAAATTCTGGAAGGTGATAGATACATCAAGGCATGGATAGTGACAGAGGTTTGGCGGTTACAAGGATGCATGTTTACCTCAAAATACATCAAATTGTGGATGTTAAATATCTATAGCTCTTTTCATGTCAATCATACCTTAATAAAGCCTCTTTTTTTTGGTAGTGGGTACGGAGGCGGGGAGTACCCTTGCAAAGAGTAAGAGATGCAGGCCAGACTGCTATTGTGATATCCACTATAGGACCTGGATGTGGGGCTCCCTTCCCATTCACCAGGGACTGCTTTCACCTTCCACTGCAGAGGGAGACCCCAGCCCCACTGGGATGTCTCCCTCCAAGCTTTGGTCAGGAGGGAAAAGGCTCCTGTCTTATTTAAACAAGACAATAATGTGAAGTCCTCTACTGTCAAGATTCTTGCCACCTGAGGCATGAAGGAATAGGAGCAGAGGTTGGAAGTCATGGCTGTGGTTTCTAAAAGGATTTTCACCTCCCTGATTCCCCTCTTACCCCTGTCTGATGAGCCTTTGGGAGGCTGCTTAGGTGGGTCCAGGCCCTGGAGCTGGGAGCAGGTCTTACTGGAACCTTCCAGCCACTAAGCCAAAACGCATGGCTGAGCCACTTTAGCTGGAACTGAGCAGTCTCCACACTGGCTTTCACTGGGGAGGGCTTGGTAGTGAGGTGGCCAGTGGCAGCCAGAGGATAGGAGGTCATACAGTGTCCCTCGTGTTTAGGAAGAGAAGACCAGAAGTGGCATATGATGACAACACCATGTTTTGTGCACCTAGGGCATTGATATTTTAAGCAAAGAAACTAAAAATATAACCACCCCTCAGGTTATTCATCCTGCAAAGAGCAATGAGGAGGCAGGTACTAGCCAGTGACACTCTGGTTCTTCCTTGGTTTCTGCAGGCCCAAAAGGTAAAGAGATTGGGTCCTGTGCCAGGCAACGTCCACAGAACACCCACACCCACACCTTTTGTGTCCGTGTGGGGGCACCGACACCTCACCTTTAGGGTGGTGTGCAGAGCCAGGAGGAAGGCCAAGTGGGTGGTCCAGAACTCAGAGAGCCACCAGTCAGGGACCCCAGGTGGTCCTCCAGGGTCAGCTTTTTGTAAACCGCAGCCACCAGGACCTCTCCCTTGGCTTGGGCCATGCGCAAGGGGGCCTTCCATGCTGGAAAGAGCTCTTCAGTCTGCCCCTGGGTGGCCAGTGGCTGCACACGCACAGTGTGCACAGCAGAGGCAGAGCTGGCTCTGAGCTCAGGAAATGGCCAAAACTATGGGGAGTGGGACTTGTCAGTCCATCGCTGGGGCCTAGGGGCTCTCCCCTAGAAGAGGACTGTCAAAGGCCTCCTGCAGGAAGCCCAGAGTGGGGGTGCCCCAGCTCCAGCCCCAGTCCCAGTCCCAGCCAGAGGCGAGTTTCCAGATGACAGGGCGCTGCCTCCACTGAGAAAGCAAGGAGGCCTTTCCCAGGGCATCCCCAGCTCCCACCAACAGCCACACCTTGAGGTGACCAGGACACTCCTCCAGAGGCCCGGGAGGCTTCCTCCATGGTGCATTTGCCAGGATGCTGCTCTGGCTGCTGCGGAGTGTTTTGTTCTAGAAGACAGGCTAGAAGATGCAGAGAGGGAAAGGAAAATAATAAAGATGGGCACAGGCCGTTCCAATCGGCTTGGCAGCACGTCTCTCCCAAATGAGGCAATCATCCATTTTCCAATCGGGCCCGGACATCCGCGGCTCATTCCTCAGCCAGCCACCTCGGCTCCCCTGTCTAGAAGCAGCACGGGCTCCCCTGCCTTCCTGTGGATTAATCATGCCTCCGGGGCCCTCACAGCCGGCAGCCCACTCCTTCAGCATGTCTTAATGATAAGAACAGGGAAAGGGTCATTAGCCACCTGTGATCCTGCGTGCAGTGTGTACACACCATGCATGTTAATGCCTGTGGGCCATCACTAGCATCCAGAACACACAGCATGTCACTGGACACAGGACACAGTCACCCTGCCCAAAGGATGTGGTGGGCATAGTGTCTCTTCATGGGCAGAGAACCTCAGGGGCCTGTGCCAGGGTCTCCTGGACACTGTCCCCTCCCTCTGGGTTCTGGCCCCACATGGACAGACTTACTATGGCTTGTGGTGATGCTTAATTATTTATTGATGAATTATTCATATTGAAGGGTTTCCAGGCAAATCTGTGCAGCAGGGTTGTTGATCTGCTATCTAGCAAGTGTCTAGCAAGTGTCCAGGAAGGGAGCCCAGTTACAAGCTGGTAAAAATTTAGAGACATGGCACAGATGCCAGGGTTGAGTCTGGACATCAGCTGATCCCTCTCCTATGAGTGTCCACAGGCTGTGGATGCCTGACTTTTGAGGTACCTGAGCTGCAGGGCAGACTCCATCCATCAAGGTAGGCACTTGGGTTAAGGACACAAGGCACTTATGCCATGGATGTTTAACTGAGGATGATGTTCTTCTTCCTACCCCCAATATGTTGCCCTCCACAGCTCTGGGCGAGATCACCCTACACGGTTCCCAGCTGTGTAGCACGGGGAGTCTCAGTGTCAGACACCAGATCTGGTTTGCCATCACCTGCGTCCTCACCTCAGAAGCCTACCAACTCCTGTAGGTCTGGAGTTGCAAGCCTGTGCTTTCCCCACTGACCTGTGAAATATGCCCAGAACTCAGGGACAAGACTCTTGGGTGTGGGCAGATGGCTGAAGGGTATATTGCTTGATCCCAGGACCTAGGGCAAGTAGAACTGTTCATCCCCATTCTGTTGTGAAGGAAAATGGTAGGAACACGAGTGACAGGCTATGGGTGAGAGGCGTCAGGGCCAAGGACACTTGTCTTCTCTGCTTGATTCTCATTAACTCATGGTTGTCTCCTCCAAAGGAACCAGCAGAGCCTCCTGGGACAGCTGGTCCCTCCTTTATTCCCACAAGTCCCAAGGGCACTAGCTTCAAGCAGTGCTGGTCAGAGTGAGGACTGGGCCCCATCAGACAGCAGGCAGAGAAGCCACTGACTTCTGCCCACACCTAATGATTGAGGAATCTGAGGAGAGCACCTTCATGGAGGTGCCAAGTTAGGGACACACTCAGTGGAGGGCACTTGGGGAGCAGGTGAGCCATCTACGGAGTCTGCACCTCATCTCTCAGGAGTGAAGAAGCAGAGAGTCAGGCCCTCGCCCTCTCCCAAGAAGGGAAAGAAGCCCTCACCCACAGAGGACATGATGCTGATGGAGACACCCAGATGGTGACCTCTGTGATGCTTGTGACGGAGCATCCAAGCCTTTGTGTAGCTGGCTTCATGTCACAATTTTACCCAAGATGGTCAGCATGGTGTTGCAACATTTTGGGGGTGCTGGAGACTTTGCCTTCAGTTTGAAGGTGTTTCTGTGTTGAAGCATCTGCAGGTTGCTCTGAACTAGGGGCAGGGGTGCAGCAAGATCAATACCTAAGCAATCAAAGAAGCA
Organism: Capromys pilorides; assembly: GCA_004027915.1. NCBI lineage: Eukaryota > Metazoa > Chordata > Mammalia > Rodentia > Capromyidae > Capromys > Capromys pilorides. Next base: position 51,244 of record PVKN010000473.1, on the reverse strand, counting down.
CGTTGGCCCATTGGGAGCCAGACAAGGCGAAGTGTTGGCCCCGATCTGGGAGGTGGCTCTTTCCCCTCCTCAGTGTTGAGGGAGAGCTACATCTACTGCAGAGGGAGTGGAGAATCAAGGGCCTGACCTGTTTTCTCCAGCTGCGTGCAGGGCCAGACCACCAGCCTCTGTGAATCCTGTCCTCACCCTAAGAAGCCACAGCCTGGATGTGTGCATGTAGGCTGTTGTGAAAGTGAGCATGCAAGACAGGATGCATACCTGGTGTGGGCTGGAAGGCTCCCCAGATGTGAGGCTTCTGGCAAGCAGAAGAATCCATCCTGCTGTCTCCAGGAAGAATCCAGCCTCCTTCCCTCCTCTTTTATAGCCCAGCTTCCCCAAGAACAGCTCAGAGGACAGTATTACCATGAGAAACAGCCTCTCTGCAAACAGGTTCCTAAATTCAGAGCCGAGTTTTGCATGTAAAATGCCTGTCTCTGAATGACCTATCAGATTAGCCTGTCCCTCTTCTGTCAGGAGGAAGCAAGCAGCACAAATTCTCCCTACCTGGACCTCCAAGTGAGCTGCCTCCATCCACCAATGCAAGATTTTCTAGACACCAGGCTCCTTGCTCATGCACATATGTGTCATGTGAACAGGCGCTGGTAAGGCTGCAGCCCCCACCCCCCACCCCCGGCCCCAGAGCAACCCCACACTCTGTAACTGTCCCCTCCACACCAGGGGTGGCTGCTGTTCCCACTGCCCCACTTCTTGGTACAGGGCCCGGTGCCAGGCTCTACCAGCTCCCAGGCTGGCTGCCAAGGAAAGGTGCTCACCTCGACATGGAAGCATGTTTCTGTGTTTTGTCTGTAAATGCATGACCAGTCTGGTTGGAAGCACCTTGTCCACTCAGGACCTCCTCCTCCCGTTGCACGTGTGCTGCTTGTGCCTTCTGCCACACAGCCCAGGGCACACGTGTGTACACACAGGGACTTCTGTGACACACTGGCTCTACGCCCAGCAGGAAATACTTAAGCTGCCATCTCTGGAGCTGGCACTCTGCCGTCTCACTCAGAGTAAACTGAAACACATTTCTTTCATTTGTTTGAAAGGGGAAAATTAAACTGAGGAATGATGTCTGACCCAAGTGCTGGCATGTAAATAGTTGACCTTTGTTTTGAATACACTTAATGAGAGTGAAACCAGATTGTGTGGCCTCCAGCTGCCTGAGTCCCCACCTCCTCTCTGGCATTTGGAGGAGGTAGGAAGAGATGGCAGTGGGCTGAGGATGGTGGGAGGCAGAGGTTGCAGGGCTGGCTTTTCTCAAATGCCCTGAAACTGTGAGCAAGGTGGAGGCTGGGAGCTCCAGGAGATGGTGCCTGAGCCAGCCAGCAGGGAGGCTTTGGTGGCTTCTCAGGTTGTGCTGGGGCCAGCGTGACCACTTTGAAATGATCCCAAGCACACTCGGAGCACCTAAGCGCATCTCAGCACATGGGGCTACTGGCCCACCCTGAATGTCTCCCGTCCTCACCAGCTGGCAGGAGATGATATTCTTAAATGTAGGTAATGCATGCTGTTTTGGAGGAATGTGGGACTGAAGGAGTGCACACTCAGGCCAGACAGGGCTGTGCCAAGGTAACAAATAAATGCCAGACTCCACGCCTTAACAATTTCTATATTCCGAGCATGCAGAGGGTAGAAGGGGCAGCCATGCCATCTGCATGGCATGGCATGGCATGGCATGGCAAGGGAAGTACAGAACAGGGTTATGAAGATGCTTTCCTAACTACGGTCTGGAAGCTGTCTTCACCACCTCCCCACTCCTGTCTGTCAGGCCCAGACGCATGGTTGCAAGCCAAACGCAGTGGCAGTTGAGAGTCCTTCCTGTTTTAGGAGGCGAACCCTGGGAGGCAAGAGCCCAAGCTGTGAGGTCTATCCCTCCACTTGTGGAGATCTTCCTTCCAGAGCCATCCTGGGTGATTCAGGTCTGACTTTTCAGGAAGATAGGCCATCTTGTTCCAGTGCCTATGAGGTTTCTGGGTTTGAGGGTCTCCTTTTCAAATGAATGCATTTGTTCTTTCTAGAAATGTTCCACATCGAAGAAACCCTAAACATATATTCATTCACACATGCACTGGATGCCCTTCCATGCTGGCAAGCATTGGTTGCTGGACATTAAGTTCTGGAATTTGATGACAGTTGCAGATGTGCAGCAGCCACGGATGCTGGGGATGCTGGCTGCTCAGTCAGGGGATGGAGGGGCTCTCACTGGACCCAGAGGGGCCAGATCATGCTGCCTCCTGAAAGGCTCCATGTTGAGCTGTCACAGAAGACTGTCCTTAGCTGGGAGAGGGCCAAAGCCGTTCCCGGCAAAAGTTCACATGGGTTTGGCCTTCAGAATCCACAGGTATCTGGAATAAGTAGGGTGGGGCAAATGACAGAGGATGCTGGGAAATGAGCTAGCCCAGGTCCTCCAATATCTCTAGGCCACCACAAAGAGGTAAGAGCTTATTCTGAGGGATGGGACTTGAACATGGGCAAGTAAAGTATCACACTCTGTGCTTTTAAAAAATCAGACAGCCAGTAGGTTAGAGGATGGCTAAAGGGCAAGGCTGGGTACAGGAAGATGAGTGAAAATAGCCAATGTGGGCAACAGCACAATGTTGATACTGACACGATGCAGGGCAGATCTGAGACCCGCAGGAACAATGGAATCTATGACCCCTCTGCAGGTGTGGGGTGGAGACAGCAATAGAGCTGCCTTTCTCTCTCTCTCTCTCTCTCTCTCTCTCTCTCTCTCTCTCTCTCTCTCTCTGAGACAGGGAATTCCTATGATGGGTGTTTTGGCAAAAGAACAATGAGTTCATCTGGGGACATGTGGAGTGTGAGCTGCTGAGCAGCAGCCCGGTAAAGTGCAGTACAGACTGCAGGTGCTTCAGGAAAGAGAAGAGCTGGGAGTGGGACCCTGCATGCCCCAGGTAGGAGTGTCTGCTGTCATGCAGGCTGGGTGTAGACCCCAAGAGTCTCAGTTCTTAAAGGCTGAGAATAAGCAGATGGCCATAGAACCTGCAGAGGAGGGCTCCAGAAAGAGAAAGATATGAGCCATGTCATAGGAGGAACGCCCAGGGGACAAGGGCACCATAGTCTGTTAGGTTTAATAAGGGTGACACTCATGACCTTGGTTTGAACAATTTCCCCGGAGTAGCCAGAGACGAAGCAACATCAGATCAGAGTCCAGAGTGAACAGGACAAAGAGATTAGACAAGAGACTCTGTTGAAAAGTAAAGGAGAGGCAGTTGAAGGGGGAGTTGATTTTTATTTTTCAGCATGTAATATTGAACAGCTATTTTTAAAAAGAATTTTTGTGACATTGTAAGAGTGAGGAAGCATAATGATGAACTACACAAGGATGCACGTCCAACTTCATAGGTAATGGTCACCTCTGCTGCTGGCTCACCCCAGGTGGTAGAGGTGCTCGGGTCTCCCCCATATGTCTAGAAAAAGGTTCAGTGGCTCCCAGAGCCAGGCCAGCCACACAGCTGGTGCATGAGTACAATCAGAGGAGAATCAGGCTTTATAGAGACTTAAAAAGAAAGCATCCTGTCCATCCCACTGGTGAGTAATCCCAGAGATCAACAGGTGGCACAGAAAAGGAGCCAGAACCCCTGTCTTCAGGAACTCCCATCCCAGCCTGGAACTGAGTGGAAAAGGAAACAAGACCAAAGAAAACCAAATTGTGATTGAGCCACAATCAGGGCTGGGGTTGAAAGATGCAGGACAGACCTCAGCAAAGCTACCCACCTGACCCAGCACTGCTGTGACCTCTGCTCTCTGTCTCCATGCCCTCTGCAGCTAAATCCCCCACCCCTGGGTCTTCCCTCCTTTTCTTACAGGGCTGTCTATGGGCCCTGCCTGGGCAGGAGCAGCCAAGTCACAGTCACGCTGTGCAGCATACAATCCTCGGTGACTCAGAAGGCCCCTGCAGTACCGTGGTGTGTCTGGGTCTCCATGACAACACCAAAAGGCCTTCTGTTGAGTACTCAGGATGATGAGTGGGAGATGATCTGGTGAGCCGAGGCCAGCACGCACAGGCTCTAGGGGCTGGACTGAGTCCTAGGCTTGGGCTCTGAGGAAGTACTCAGCTCCTAGAGGCCACCACCACCTCCCAAAAGCATTGAGCTAGGGTGCATGGCTGAGCACCCTGGCCTCCTTACTTCTAGCTCTGTGATGCAGGGACCACTTATTCCCCGTGAGTTTCCTTGCCCATAACTGGGGACAGTCATATCCTGACACCTCCTAGGTTCTGTAAGGAACAGATCAGATTGCTGTCGAGATTGCTTTGTCCTCTATACAGCGGTTACAGATGTCGGGCATGTTGTGTGCTTCAGAAAGTTGTGGCCTGAGGGGCCCACAGAGTCTGTGTTTCATAGTAAGAAATGGACAGGGAAGAAACACCTACCATAATTAAAATGTGCATATCCATGTTGCTCAGCAGTATGACAAGGCTGAACAAAAAGCGGGACTTTAAACTGCAATGGGATTCGAGTCTTGCCTCCTACACTTCGCCACCTGATTCTGGAGAGAACATTTCTTCCTTCTCTATGAAGTGGGGCTTTGAATGATCCTGGCTTTATGGGCTTGCTGCAATTCTGAAATGAGCTAATGATTGGAAGCCATTAGTGAACCTGGGGCAGAGGCTGAATGGATGCTGCCGGTTGTGGCTGCCACCCGCATCCAAGCAGGGCTGCTGTTTGTCTAAACTGCCCTCCTCTCCACTCTGTGCTGGCAGGTCCGGGCTCTGTTTCCCTGTGAGAAGCCGCCACGGCCCACGGAGATGTCCCGGCACCACAGCCGCTTTGAAAGAGATTACCGGGTAGGCTGGGACCGCCGCGAGTGGAGTGTCAATGGGACCCATGGGACCACCAGCATCTGCAGCGTCACCTCAGGAGCCGGTGGCAGCACAGCCAGCAGCCTCAGTGCCCGGCCCGGCCTCCTGCCACTGCCTGTGGTACCCTCCCGGCTGCCCACGCCAGCCACAGCCCCCGCTCCCTGCACCACGGGTAGCAGCGAGGCCATCACCAGCCTTGTTGCCAGCTCTGCATCCGCGGTCACCACCAAGGTAAGACCTTGCATCTTCTCTGGGAGAAGCCTGACAGAGGGGTCCTGGGCTCCCATAGGCCCAGGCCAGCACCACAGGACTCCTGAGGCGGAGTTCCCAGAGCTTCAGCCTCCCTAGTGCGAACCTACAAACCATTTCTGAGGATTGCTCTGGGATTATTTCCCATGAGGTTTCTTGGGACTGATTTATAGGGAAAGAAGCAGGTGCTGAGGTGGCTTGTGGTCCTGTGCCATGCTGACTAAATAAAGGCTAGTGAAGAAGTAAACTGACAGCAAAACTCCAGATTGGCAGTAAGGTTCCCTACATAGCAGAACCAGAGCCCTGCCAGCCCCTCAGTGACGGGGGCTCATGAGCAGGTACTGACCCACAGTAGGTGCCACCCAGGGTCACAAGCCCACCCTGTGCATTCACGCTACCTGACTTTATTCACACACCGCAGTGCTTCCCTGGGCCTCCAAGCCTGGGAGGGCAGCCTCTTACCACACCACCCTACTGCGGAGGACCCAGGTGCCCTGTTGCTCAAACTGCTCCCAGGGTCTGACTACCTGGCAGTTGGCTACAGGGCCTTTCGCTCCAGGTTGGTCTGATTTTCCTGAAAGAGCCAGCTCCAGCCTCAAGAATGGCAGCAAAAACCAGTCTGTGTGCTCAACAGAATGTGGAGATGGATGTCGCCAAGCCTCAGAGCTGGGCCTCTTATTCCTTGTGCTCAGAGACCTGGAGGGGTGGGGTGCGGGGGGACAGGCAGGAAGCCCATTCATCCAACCTGCCCCCTGGTCAGGGCAGGGCTCCACAGGCCTCCCTGCCACTACCAGCCATTCAAAGCTGCTTCCTAGGAGCCCTCTCAGGGCTTGCACGTGTGTGTGTGCGCGTGCGCACGTGAGTGCGCTTGCATGTGTGTGCGCATGCCTGAGGGCAGACCACACCACCACTGCCATCACCCCACCCCCAGCTTTCATTAAAGTTGCAGGAGAAATTAAAGGCGGGAAGCCCTGGGCAGACCATTGTGAGTGGCTATGACTGCGGCCAGCCAGTGCTCCAGGTGTGCTGTGCCTTTGTCTCTGTGACTTGCCAGGCCCCCCTTCAGCCCTGCTTCCCATTAATAAGGGAGAGTGCTGCTGGCTGCAGAGCCCGGCGGAGGCCCAAGACAATGGAGCTATTGGAGGCCAGCGCAGCATGCTGACATCTTGGTGCAGTGCCTTATTGATTTTATTTTCCTGTTATGAAAACACCCTCCCCACTGAGGCAGGAAGGAAAGGAATGTCAGACAGGAGAGGAGATGAAGGATTATTTGGGCATGCTGCCCCCCCCACACCAGCCAAAATCATTCCTTCTCTGGGCACCAGCCCCAGCCTACTCCAAATGGGTGACTTCCACCCATGAGACCAGCCTCTGGCCCCATGGCCACATCTGGCAGACCCTCTGCATAGCCAGCTGTTGGCCATCTGGAGATGGAAGCCTCTGAAGCCAACATCCAGGACTGCAGGTGGGAGATAGGCTGGACCCCATAGGTCCAGTTGGTGGTTCTGTCCCTAGTATAGGTGCCTCTTCAGAGGTGGTATCAGGTACTCAGGGGGCCAGGGCTTGGGCTCTGCTAGATGACTGTCAGTGCTGATGTCTCCCTGTAGGGCACCCTGGCCCTGCCACATGGCTCCTGATTTGCTCCAAAGCAGCTCAATATTTACCATCCCTGACTGGCTGGGCTCCAGACCACAGCCACATGGAAGGAAAGGAACCAGCCTCAGATAGAGAACAAGAGCTGGGACAGGGTCTGAGTCCAGTGTCCAGGCTAAGCAGAGAGGGCAAAAGATCAGGCCTGCTTCCCAAGCACAGGACAGTGGAGCAGGCAAATTCCTTCACCTGTATGACCAACTCCAGCCCAGCGTCCTACCTGCAGGGTGCTGGTTTGGGGTTGATCAAGTCCTGGGTTCTTGGAATGCTCAGGAGAACTGGGAGTGCAGGGGAGGGGAAGTAGCAGCTGCTGTCAGGGGCAGCTTCATCTGGGCCACTGCTGCTCGGTGTGGGCTATGGCGCCTCCAGAAGCCTGGTTCCTACCTTGTGTGCCTCACCCATGCCAGCACCACACCAGGGAGCAGGTAGCCATGGTTTCCCTGGTCCTCCTAGCTGTTTGCTAAGTGGCCAAGGGCTGACTCTTCCCCCTCAGGGGCTCACAGGCCAATGTATTATGAACCTGTGGAGACTCAGAGTATTTCTTCTGTTCCTGACAGAGGTGGTTCAGTGAGGAGGATAAAACCAGGCTTGGAGATAGACTGGCTTTTAATGTCAAGCAACTGTTTGCTTGCTGAGCAACCCAGATATATTACCCAACCTGTCTGGACCTAAAATAAGAACAGCAGTCCCTGCCCACTGAAAGTGTTGTAGGATTGTGTGAGTAGGAACATGCAAAGTGCCCAAGACAGAGCAGGACCCACCACCACCATCACCAGGCCTGGCCACAGGATAAGGCCATCCCCTTGAGGGGACAGTTGTTCCATTCTAACCTCACCAAGATGAAGCAGTCTGCTTCACCCGAGGAGCTGGCCCCATGCATGCAGGGAAAGAAGTTGCATTTTGGTTGCTGGGCCTCAGGATGACAAAGAAGCAAGAAGGAGTTAAAGGAAGAGGGGTGGGCAGAGGGTGACTTATAGGCCCAAAGTGGAGTTGAAACAGCACACTGGGCAACCAGGCCATCCAGAAAAGAGATTAGAAGCCTTTTTAGGCTATGAGGCCCTTTTCTTAGAGGACAGACTAGCAGGGACACAGAATGAGATGCCATAATAGAGGGCAAGGGAAGTTGCTAAGTAAAAGCCAAAGCAGGGCAGTTTGTTCCTCCTGCCCTGGGGCATGTTGAGACCATAGGAAGGGACCAGCCTGGCATCTGTGGTAAAGGTTCTTGTGCCACTTGTGGGCCAGGACCACTCGTAGGGACTCAAGGCAAGTCAGCACTGCCAGGCCCTAGTACCCTCCATGTAACTCAGCAGGGGACAGGACGAAGGTCACAGGCTCCAGGACCTCACCGCCTCCTCCTGCCTGTGGGTCACTGGCTTGTTCCCAGGGTGAGGATCTGCTCCTATAGGTCTGGGCTAAGGGTCACAGTTCTCTGAAATGAGGAGGCCTGGCTGTGCTCCCAGGGGCTGGTTAGCAAGGAGATGACAATTCTTTCTGTCACTGCCACCCGCAGGCCTGAGTTAATGTTCATTCCTTCATTTGTTTCACTGTGGCCTAAAGATTTCTGGAATCTTGAGGAGAGGCCAACTAGATAATCACAGGCTCCTGGGCTACTGAGTCACCCGGGCTCCCCCCCCAGGCTAACCCTCCCCACCCTTCAGCACCCCACATCACTCTCAGGACAGGAATTCCCCAAGTCCAAGAAGAGGGGAGGGACACGTGCATCTAGACCCTAAGCCTGCAGGTAAGAACAGTGAGGCCTCAGGCAAACGTGGCTTCCCTACTTACCAAGGCCACCTAGAGAGAACTGGAGGCTGCCAGGCCAGCTCTCTTCACCCCAGGCTGCCCAGCTGCACACACTCACCATGGTAACCATGATTGCAACATAATTAGGGTAACTCCGCCATCTCTCATCCACTTCAATGACAGCAAACTCCAAATCTCGGTCCAGAAAATGGGCATATATATCTGTCATGGCACAGGAGATAAACTTAAGCCGAAGATTTCATCATCTGCACAGCTGGTGAGAGCTTCTAAGTTCAAGTCAGACAAAACCAGGACTGAATCCTAGCTCCACCACTTATGAACTGAACCTCAGTTTCTTGGTCTCTAAAATGGGAACAACAGTAGTATCTTCCTTGTAAGAGTTATTTAAATTAATATGTGCAGAAAAATCTAAAACCATACTTACCACTTAATTGGTAAGCACTCAAAAGAAGCCCTTTAAAAAGAATGAAAGCCAGAGTTTGGGATATAGCTCAGCAGCATAACACCTCCTTGGCAAGTGTGAGGCCCTGAGTTCAATTCCTGGTACCAAAAAGAAAAAAATAATAATAATAATTAAGTAGCCAGATGAGATGCTGCATGCCTATAACCCCTGCATTTTGGAAGGCTGAAGCAAGAGGATAGCAAGTTTGGGCCCAGCTGGGCAGTTTAGCTGGTTGGCAAGACCCTGTGTTAAAACTAAACGGTTTGGGATGTAGCTCAGCAGAAAGGAAGGGAAGGGAAGGGAAGGGCAGGGAAGGGAAGGGAAGGGAAGGGAAGAAGGGAAGGGAAGGGAAGGAAAGAAGGGAAGAAAGTTAAACTAGAGATTGAGTTTATCCAAGGACCCATCCATTGGGGGGAAAACAGCTCCCTAGTAGTTGGTGATGAGCTAAAGAGCGGCTCCCCGAGCTATCCTGTCCCTCCCCGATGTACAGGAGCTATCGCCAAGGAACAGGGGCAGCCCTCTGCCCGAGTCCCCACTGGCTGGCTGGACTTCCAAGGCAGGCTGCTCTGCCACATGGAGATGCAACTCCACCACCAGGCTTGTGTATGGGATAGAAGGGAGGCGCCAGTGCCCTGCAGTTGCTGCTGCATGAAATTTAAATTATTCTCAACAACCCTGTTTGACAGATGAAACAGAAAAGGAATAGCTTCATAAGATGCAATTCTATTCCTGAGAGAATGGGCTCTGCAGGACCCTCTGGGACGCCTGTGAAATGCACTGGGGCTCTTTCTCTTCATGACCAGGAGCACTCAAGCTGCAACATTCCCACCATCCCTCTGAGCTAAGCCCTTGAAAATAAATCTGGCTGGGATATGGTGCAACATAGCCTGTGTCAGAGAGGGAGAGCTGAGAGTGGCTGCGAAAACCACAGCCTCCATGCTTAGAAGAAGAAATGCACACAGGAGCTTGACATTTGTGAGCACTTGGGGCTGTCAGGGTGGATACTTGTCATCGTGAAGATGATGGCTTCTCCATGCACCCAGGACCTCCCACCCTCCCCACACACACATGTACCCCGGGACATGATCTGGGACCTCTGTGAGCATCATATGCATGCCCATGAAGCTTATGTAGCAGTCAGTGCAGGTCCATGAGTGGTTCTGGGGTTGGCAAATGGATAAAGGAGCTTTGCATAAATCTCCCGTTCCTCTTGTGTTCACATTAAAAATCAAAGGCTGCTAAGGGAGCTCGGTGGGGAGAATGACTCAAACTCCTTTCATAGTGAATTTCCAGCGTACAAGTGATTTTATCCAAAAGACTATGGCTTGCTCCACGAACAAGTATTTGTGATTTCCCTGATGATAAATTATCGGCCCCGAGTAAAGCATTGTGAGACAACTTGCACATGTTAGTACTGAGCTAATGGCTTTCGCCTGCACTTGAAGTCGCAGTTACAGTTTGGATTGTATCTTCATTGACTTCAAGCCCATCTGTCATGAAGTGTGTACAGAATTGAAAAATGTCACATTTCCAAAGCACACATTTGAAAGCCTACAGTTCGGAGAAGATAGATCTGAGTGGCTCAAACTTACATTTCTGATTAAGGTAGAGAACGGAGGAGAGATATTTATGTATTTTGCCACATTTATAAGATAAGTCAGAGTGTGGACAAAAGGCAGTTAAGAATTACCATGTAAGACATTCAGAGACACCACTGACTAGAGCCGTGCAAGTGAGCTTTGCTGCGTAGTGATTGTCGCCAGACTCTGTGGCTTAAGCTGTCACACATCTGTGGGGTAGCTGCTCGCTTCTGGCCTTGTCTCTCTCTCTCACTGGTCTGTGGTCAGCCTTGGGCTCGCTGGAGACCCAGTCCATTGGAGGTCATGTCATTTGCACAGATGTGGCTGGCTAACACTCGGCTGAGGCCCTGGCTTTCCTGTGTGACCTGTCATCCTCCATCTGGCCGGCTCTGGCTCTTCACCTGGAGGTTCAGGGTTCTAACAACAGAAGGGGAGCAAGGTCAAGGCACAGCTGTTCCATCTCGGTCTGAGGCATTTTTGCTCAAATTCCATTGGCTAAAGCGAGCAAGAAAGCCTTAAATCTGGACTTCAGGCTTTGGAGAACCTGCAAAGAGACCTCATCTCTTTTCTGTTCATTTTTTCTTTTCTTGGTCCATGTTTACTGTACATGATGTTTATGTTCCCTCTGTGGTGCTGATACTCATGCATGACACATCTTTATTCCTTTTTCTTTCCCCTTTCCCTCCCCATCCCCCACCTTCATCTCTTGATCCTTTTCCCATTTAAGAAAGATCTCCCTACTTCCTATGATCTTTTGTTTTGCTCTTTATTTATGACTTGAGTTTCTCATTATAAGAGAAATTACACAATGTTTAAGCTTGTGGAGACCCTGCCTGTTGAGGGAACATGCTACCACATCACAGTTTTGAAAGGACAATTGTCTAAAGATGGTGAGAATCATAGTCGGGTTCATAGCACAACACACAGTGTTTTCCACATTTTCACAGCGATAGGGTTGCTCCCCTTTCAGCTCTTGGCCCAGGCAGGAAAGACAGGATCAACCTAACACCCTGGCCACACAGCCTAGGAATCAGTGTGGGCACATCTTCCACTCCACGATGCGGCTGACCCCAGGGCACCAGAAGGAGTATCTACCTCCAGACCCACTGCTAGCCAGGATGGGGCCCTCAGTCCTAAAGACCACACTAGAACTTCACAGAGGTGGATGCTGATCTGCTGTTGAGAATCAAAATATCAGCCCAGGAGACCCCTCTGTGGCCTTGGGCCAGTGATTTTCTTCCTGTGGGAATCTACATGGAAGCATAAATTTTGATGGTAAGACTTTCTGAGGCACCTGAAACCAAGAAATGGAACCAGTGGAATGACACAGATATTCAATAGCCACATATTCCAGTGGTCTGATGCTTCTTTCTCTTTAACAGGATAAATCCCATGCAGTTCCCAAAAAGCCTTCTAAAGGTCCTCTTCTTAAATTAAATGAGTTTTCTGCAAACAACATCATTCAAAATCAACATAAATCTACTTACAGGGAGGTAATGGTTCTCCCTGTCTCATTTAATTACTCATGTTGCAATTATTTTTTTCCTCTTGCAAAATGGGTTACATAGGCCTAGGAGAACATGCCTGGAATTCTCCCCATCATTTCAACATCATTTTTTATAGGGAGAGTATGTTCCAAAGTCTAAACAGCCAAATTACAAATGAAGCTTCAGAACCTAACCCATTTGTTAAGAAGGGAACTGTCTGTAATGCTAAAAATAACCAGGGAAAATAAACACAGAAGTTTTGAGCAGCTTGTATGTGTGTTCACACAGCTCATTCAACTTCATCAAGGAAAATGTCCTCTGACCCCAGAATAGCCTTTCTCTGATTCATTCACTGACATCACACAGATGATCAAACTGGCCCAAGCCCTCCCTCCCAAAGCATAACACCTAGAGAGGAGCTGGTGTAGGTTAGCAGGTTTCTGGTCAGCTTCAACAGTTAGGATCAGGGAGATAGTTTAGTAGAATAAGTGCTTGCCTGGCAAGCACAAGGTCCTGAGTTCAATCCCTGGTACTGGAAAAAAAAAAAAAAATTCGTTCCCTGCCCCAAATGAAGGTATTAGGAGAAATCCCAGAGCCACTGAGGCTGCAGTCCCAGATAGTGGCACAATAATGACCTGCATTTACAAATTTACCTATATGGAATTTATGAGCCAGAAAGCGCATTTTTCTCTAGACAGTAAGGAGCCATGAGAAGTAAGGAAAGCATGTGGACAGGGGCATGTCATTTGCACTCGAACTTCAGCTGCACATCTCTCCATTGGCAGGAGTTAGACTCTTTCTTTCTCATCTTCCTCTCCTCTGCTTCTTGGAGCAGCTGACAGAATGCACTGTAACCCTCCGGCACCAAGCAGCCAGGTAGGACCCGAGGTGCACAACGGTGCCCAGAGCCTGAGCACCAGGCACCTGCCTCTTGCCATAAACTGCTGGCTGCTGCAGGCCTAAGGGAAGTGTCCTGTGGGCTACTTACACCTACTCCTGAGGCTTCATCTCTCAGGTTAAGTTTGCCCTCCCCCTGTTCACTGCTCCTGCCCTCCTGTCCTCAGAGAGCCGCACATCAGCTGTTTCCTGCTGCTATCATGCCCTCACCTGAGACAAGCTAGGCACCCACCAGGCCCAACTGTATCCAGGCAATCTTGCTCCAGAGCCCAGACACTTAGTGCCCTGTGGAGGCCCAAACTCAGAGCGACCCACAGGAAAACCTGTTGAGGGAGCAGCTGGATAACAAACATTAGATAACCACCTCCCCACACCCCATTCTAGTGACATCACTGAAGATACTGCTCAAGGCTCCTGATTGGAAGCAGTCTTGATCATCATCATTGGTAGTTTAAAACAACCACACTTGTGAGTACTAGAAGGCATGGAGAATGGCGTGATCCGGCCACGCACCTCCTGTATACCCAGTGCAGTTCTCCTTAGCACTGGGAAACCCACAGGGGGGCGCTGTAGACACCGAACAGGTGCAGAATGCCTGGAGAGCACTGAGCCTTGAGCTACAGCCTCAATGTTTCTGAGAGATTCTTGTTTTACTCCCAGATTAATGCTAGATTGACTGCTTCAGTTAGGAGGCTGCTCTCTTACTGCTTTTCCCTGGTTCTGTCCCAAAGTATCAGTCCAAATGGTCACTGTCCACGCGGATACCAGGCTTCAGGGAGCATCTTTTCTCTTGGGCATCTGCAGTTGCCCTGAGTGAATTTCAGCCTGGGCTGGGGAGTGGTGTAGCAGAGCCATTGCTTGCCAGAGTCACCGCAACCCTGCTCACCTCTGGCTTCCCTGTGCCCTGAGGTGGGGGGGGACCAAGAAAAAGAAGGAAGCCATCACTATGGCTGTGACTTTTGTCTCTAGCTCCCTGGCTACAAGGGACAGAGTCCTTCTGGGATGAAAAAGGAGAGGCCCTGCCTGAGAGGCTGCTAGTGGTGTCAAGAAACACCCTAAGCTGGGCTAAAGAGAAGGAGATGAGGACCCATGTGCACATCTAACCTGATGACAGCCTCAGGCAGAACGCTTTGGTTCCGAGACTTGTTTCCCTCCACTAGAAGCTGCACTCAACAATGCCCACTTCCCTGCACTGTGTGAGGAATGAATGAAACAGCCAGGCAAATGTACTGTGTAGGCATAAATGCCCTGATTCACAGAGACAAATTGTACATTACCAGAGACCAGAGTGGGGGACAGCAAGTTATTGCTTAGTGGGCAGAGTTTGTTTGTGGTGATAAACAAGTTTTGGAAACAGACAGTATTGATTGTTGCTTGGCATTGTCACTAATATGAATGCCGCTGAGCCTTGTACTTAAAAATGGTTAAAATGGAAAATTCATATGCTTTATATATTTTACCACCGATAAAAATAATATAAATAAAAAGTAAATGCCCCACTATGGAAAGAGAGACGTGTATGTAAGTTCAGGGAAAATTAGCATAATCAAGATATTTCCTGGCCCTTCAGGCAGGGGAGTTCCTGGAGCCCAGGAGTTCAGGATCGGCCTGGGAAAAATAACAAGACCCATTTCATAAAAAGAAATTTCCTGTACTCAGAGAAGCGGCTTTGCCACTCCCAAGGGAGCCAGTCCAGGGATGGCACTTCCCGCAGACCTACGTGCTCTTGCCTGGAAAGCTGGAAGGTTCCTGAGGAATGGGCAGGTGAGTGGCCCCGTCCCCAGGAACTCCTGGTGTTACTGAGGAAGCCCAGGCTCAGCTCCCTCACTCATTCTTCCCTAACCACACAACTCTGCAGCCCAGCATCGCTGAAAACCAGGCCCGTGAGCCATAGGTTCTGACGGATGTCATAGCCATCAAGGCTGAGGTCTGTACCAGATGCTCAGCATACCAGGCACCAGACGGAGCAGCCTCGGCTACCCTGAGTGTGGCTGATGGTGCCCTGCCGCCAGAAATGCGCCCTCCCTGGTAGAGCCAGCACGGTAGCCCTGAACTCTCTGCAACCACCCTGGGGAGCCAGCTAGGTCTGTGGGGACCCGAGATGGGTCTGGGGTTTGCCACCTGTATGTCACTGTCATCGCAATGAGATTTTTACCAACTGCCTGCTGGGAGCCGGTCACAGTTCTGAATGCTTCTGCCTGCTGACCCACTCCTGGCTCCTGGCTGCAGGCACTCAGGGCAGCTCCTTAGCAACGTCCAGGGCTGCACTCTCAGCACAGCGCCCTCTAGCTGTGGATCTCAGGACTGCGGCTACTTAGCTCTGAGGAAATGACTGCCCCCCTGCTCTGACCTTCCCTGTGAGTCTGCAAATACAGCCATGGAGGAGGAAAATCTCACCCAGCCTCAAAAATCCTGCCTTCAGCCCAACTGGGAGCACCTCCCTGGCAGAGGGACCAGTTCCCTATACCACATCACCTTTTATCAGAAATATGCTGAGGGTATGATTTTTATTCCCTCACAATATTAGGCTGAAGAGACGATATTGGGAAAATTATATTGTACCCATAATTCATATTAATGGGAATTCAATAGTGGGAACTTGTCATCGGCTGAGATTAGAAGGGAATATTGTGAATGTTGTGTTATAAAGTCATTAAAAAGGCGTTATGAATTAGACTATATTGCAACCACATCATGCTTCTTGTAAATAATTGAGGAATAAACTGGTGCTCGGAATTTGGGATTATCCATTTCTGAGCTCTCTGCAGTGCCCTGGCCAGGCTGATGGCCCTGTTGATCTGATATGGCCACAGGTCTGCACAGAGCAAGAGAACACTCACTCTGCCCTGGCTGTGACTGTCAGAACCCTTCAGGGGTGGACCCAGCCTGTCTAGGAACTACAGGGGCTGCAGAAGTGCTTCCCAAACCACTGCCGGCTTTAGGGGCTGCGAAGCAGCCCTGTCATTTAAGCAGAGTTCATTCCAGGGCTTCCCATTTGACTTCAGTCAGGTCAAAGAGCTTTCTTTACCTATCTGTTGGTGAATGTGCTATAACCATCAGTCTGAGCCAAGATGCCAAGTATACAGCAGGTGTCCCTAGAACACCCCTTTTTTTCAGCACAGTGATGGTATTAGCATCCCAGACTAATCAAGCACCCAAGTTCAAATCCTGACTCTTGCACTTTCTAGCTGTGTGATCTGTAGCAAGGCCCCTCGAGACCTTGGTTCCTCTTCTGTAAGACAGGGAAATCATACCGCCTGCTTCATCGAGTTGTGGGAGAGGTTAAGCAAGCTAATAACAGCGACCGCCTACAGCAGTGTCTGGTGTCTAGGATATAAGCTGTGAGCATGGTCTGTTGCCGTTGTGACCACAGCCTTCACTGTGTGGCCTTCTCCTCTCTATTTGTCTGTCTCCCTCCAGCTTGCAGGTCCTTGAGACAAAAGACCTTGTCTTCTCAGGCTTTGAATTGCTAGCGACTCACACTTGCCTGTTACGTACTCAGTAAATATGTGTTGAATTATCAAGTTGAATTGTGGGTAGAAGTTGTAGTCATGGAAATCCACTTGCTTTACTAAAGAATAGAAGTGCACTTTTGAAAATTGTGTTCTGCTTTTCCACAGTGGTATATTTTCATTTCAGAACTGTTCGGTGGCTGCCTCTTGCTCTCTGTGTGGCACTGCAGTACTAGTAGTCAGTTGTCTGCATATGAATTAAATATGTGTTGAAATGCATGTAGTACCTCACTGATTAAAGGAATCCCAAAGTAAGGTGTTTTGCCGAGCATTTGCTGTACTTCCGTGAAATGTGAAATCCTCCACTCTCACCATTTCAAATCTAGAACCTGTGCCCCAAATAGTCCTGGCCTCTGACCCACATTCTTTTTATGGGTTGTTGTGGCTACATCAGTTTCTTTGTTGTTATTTTTACCTCTTCAAACCATTTCTGGAGGGGCAGGCACTGTGTCAGGAGCTTCACACATTTGACCTGAGCTCCTACAACAACACTGTGTGATGTACACGTGAGGAAACCGAGTCTCAGTAAGCCTGGGCAACTTGTTCAATGTCATAGCTCATAAGTGGTAAGAAATAGGATTTGAACTCAGATTTATTCTTCCAAGGCCCATGTCTCTAGCTGCTAAATCTTTGCCCTTAGATTTGCCAGGAGCTTCTGAGTAAAATGGCCAGAACAAGGCTCTCTATTCTCAGCTGCACCCTTGCTCTGACCCTGCACAGCTAGCACAGGGACAAGGACCCCATCCACCCAGCTGTGCAAACCGAAGTACACACCAGACTCTCCCTCTCCCTCACCATCCTCATCCTGCCCATAAGCCACTCACAGGCTTCTCAGAGCTGTTCCTCCCCAGTGATTCCCTCCCGAGCGACCATGAAGCCCAGGGCGTGTCTTGAGCTCAACTGCCTCCAGGAGAAGGCTGTTTCTCCAGCCTTCTCCTCCCGAGTCCTGCCCTTCCTCACAGCCGGCAGGTGCCACACCAACACCCGGGAACCCCAGGGCCTGCTCAAGGCAGCTCAGCCTCCCTGTCTCCTGTTCCAGGACTAGGTACATTATGCAGGCCCCAAAATAAGAAAGAAAAATCCTTTCAGACTAGAAAAGTAAGGCTGCTGCTGTTTTATGGTAGGGTGGTTTATGGTTTTCAAACATTTTAATTAGTTTCATTTTTTAATATAAATGCACCCTGATGTTTTGTGCAGGAAGGGCACTATTCTTAAAATCTCAGAAATAAAGTAGGAAAATGACAGATTGGCTATTAAAGTGTCACACATAGATGTGTTATTATTATTATTGTTATTTAACATTTCTGAGTGCCAGCAATGAGCCAGTATTTGGGGGCGGCAAGCTCAGGGTGACAGTGACTGGGACCAAGAGGGTTGAACAGCATTATGAGCTCCCTAAGACATCCTGCTTCACAGGGACCCTCCCAGGATACCAGTCACCAGGTTTGCAAACTGAAGACACAGTTGAGCGCTCTAAGATCTGTGTACCAATCCTGCCTGGACTCACCTATGAGCTTCCTGAGATTTCCAGTTCCTTCTATCTCATTCATACAGAAATTTAGATTGTATTTTGGGATTACCCCGCAAGCCAAGGAACCCATGGCTTCTTTAATTCACATTAATAAGAAAGCAGGGTTATACTTTTGGGACAACCTCTGTGTGGAAGGCTAAATAGTATCCTCTCTCCCCCAAAGGATGTCCACCTGGGAATCTCTAAATATAACCTTGTTTGTAAGCAGGGTGTAGGCAGATGTAGTTAAGGTAGGATTCTCAAGATGAGATTTTCCTGAATTCTGTGGGGCCCACATCCAGTGACAGTCCTTATAAGAGAAAAGAGAAAAAGACTGAACCCACTGAAGAGACCATGTGAAGACAGCAACAGAGATGAGATCAGTGCTGTGACAAACCAAGGGCTGTGTCCTGTGCCACCAGGGGCCACAAAGAAGGATTCTCCCCCAGGGCCCTTGGGTTTTGGGCTTCTGACCCTGGAACTATAAAGGAACAAACTTCTGTCTTTTAAGACAGCCAATCTGTGGCTATTTGTTATGGCAGCTCAAGGACACTGGCACATCCTGTGAAAATGTCCCTACCTGGCATCTGCAGGGCCCCAGAACACTCACGTGCGCCCCCCACCCGTCTGCTATGTTAAAGTGTGACAGCATCACACCTGTGCCCCCTGTATAGGACAGTGTCCACAAACTTCCTAATGACCACCCTCCTGCTTCCTGGAACAGGTGGACTCCTATGCGGAAAACTTCAACAGGGCAGTTAAAGCAGGAAGTCCACAGACTCCATCCCCATCACAACCCACAAAGCCTCCCCTGGGAGTACAAGGGCTGCTGCTTCCAACCACACAGAGGGGCAGACTGACGGCTTTGGGCTAGGGCTTCTCGTTAAGCAGGTACTGCTTAAACAGAGGGAGAAAATGAATGCTCAGTGCTGCGGAGTCCCCTCATGGAAGACAATTGATCGAACCTAGAGAGCTGTCAGGGAAACTTTCGAAATCAAAATACCACCTCAAAGCTTCAGCGTGGACCACTCCCCTCTTCTCCTGGGTCAGTCCAAAGAAAATTCTTTTTGCTTCCTTCTCTGTGCCTTTCCATTCTAATGAAACTAGAAGGAGAAAAATGTGGCAGACCTGTGGGCTCGTCATTCTCCACAATGTGGCCTGGTCGGGCAGGCAGGTCAGCTGACAGCTTCTAGGAGCCAGTCCTATGACCTGGGTGGGCCCCTGTGAGCAGAAGAAGATTGTCCCCAAATGTCTGCCAGAGCTTAAGGGACCTATTTCAGAAGGCAATCCCACAGGCTCCAGCCGGCCTCGCGGGCCCACCATGCTCTCCCCGTGCTCCCAGGAGTCTGGACGTGGGATTAGATCACAGACCGCTTGTTTACCCAGCCCAGCGCCATGCTGGGGTAGGTGTCAGTGCTGCTCACAGGGCAATTATTCATTAACTGCTCTGAGCTGTGTGCCCCACCCTTGAAGAAAAGCACCCCCTTCCTGGAATTGCCCCTGGGTGGGGCTTAGGGCACAGGACAGCAGGCGCAGGGAGATCTGCATGTGGAAAGCACTGGCTCTGCCCTGGGTGCACCTGGTCACTGACTCGGACTGATTGAAGGACTTGAGTTTAATTTCCTCAGAGGAAGCCTTGAACCTTGATGTCCCTGCAGTGTTAGGCCACACTGTACCCCAGGCCGGACCCAAGAAGTCCTCCTTGGACTTACTCACAACACAGAAGCCAGAGGGATCAAAGGGGTCAGAGAAAGTTTCAGGGAACAGCACTTGGTCTAGAAGGTCATGGTCTTTGAAACAAGGAAATGAAATAGCAGATGTGGGCCAGGGTACCAGACCCTACCAAGTCAGTGGCCACCTGAGGGGTACGAGTGTGCAGAGGACCAGTGCTGGCCCTCAGCAGAGGTAGGGAAAGGAAGAGAGGGAGTGGGGAGGGAGGGGAAGGACACGAGGGCCAGAGTGAGGGGGAGGGAAGAGACAGGAGGATGGAGGGCCCGGGGCGGCCTAAGCAATAAGTAGCTGCTCCAGGAAACAGCCTGCAAAGGTCAGAGTGATTCTCCCTAACGCTCGCTCGGCAACATGGCAGCTGAAGTCAGTATCAGAAAGGAGATAGATGACAGGAGGTGGGATCTGTTACTGAGAGATTCTTGGAGTCTCGCGGTGATAGCTGCAGCTCACTGCTAACCGGGAGATTTATGTGACAAGATTATCGATGGTATTAAGCACATTTAGAAGAGAGGATTATACCTACTTCTGGGTCATTCGTGTGCCACCAGGCCTCGGACTGGCCAGCGTGTTAACAGATGGATTGCCGGCTGCTGGCTGCATGCAGGTGAAGCTAAGCCTTTGCACAGTCATGGGGGTGGTGGGGCTCAGATGCAGAGTTCAAGGCTGGGTGGCTAGGTTCAAATCCAAGGGAAGGATCTGGCTTTAGGGCCCTGCCAAGTCCCAGGGAAGCTCTGTTTCCACAGCTTCCCTGTCTTCTCCCTGTCCCCGCCCCACCCCGCCCCTGCCAGCTCCCCAGATTTTTGGCTTGGTGAACTCCCTCACCAAAAGGAGGGACCCATATGTAACTGCAAGCAAAAGGGAGCTTTCAGGAGGCTTCGAGGGGTGACAGGAAGGAGCCGGTGCCAAGCCCACCAGCCGCCCTCTCAGAAATGAACTTCTAAGCAATAGCAGTCCCTTCTTGGAGCAGGAGCCGCATTTCCATGGCTCTGCCACAGTGAAAAGTTTAAAATTAGACCAGGAAAGGCTGGGGAGAATGTGCTGTGGGTGCGGTGCCCGTGGCCTTTGGAGGGCATGGCTGTGATGCGGCCCAGCAGCTTCCTCCCCCTGCGCTGCTTAAGCCCGGCCAGGAGCCAGGACTCTTCAGAAACAGAGTGGGTGGGGGCTCGGGGCAGGCCTGCCTCTCTGGGTCCCCCCTCCCTGGGTTCAGGAATTCTGAGAGGGCCCTAAAGTGGTAAGCAAAGCTCAAGTGCAGGATGACCTTAGAAAACCCTTGTTTAAAAAAAAACTGTGCTAAACTATGCGTAAGAAAACTCACCATTTTAAAGCATGCAATGCAGCCCATTTAGAACACCCATGAGATTGTGTGGCAACACCACCACTTCGTTCCAGAACATTCTCATCTCCTCAGAAGGAAACTCGGGCTGTCATTCTCATTGTCCCCTTCCCAAAAGTATCGTTGTTTAAAGGGAAAATGGAAGGTCCGTGGTAAATGCCCACTTGAGCCTACGTGGTGAATGGGAGAAGCCCAGATGCTGGGACACCCATGCCCCCCCCCCCCACCCGCCGACTGTGCATGCACCTCTCCCTGAGCACCTCCCACGCTGAATTGAGTTCTCTAAGCTCCCTCTGCACCGCGCGCGGAGGCTGCCCGAGTCTCGTTCCTCTCTGTGACCCAGCCCCTGACACAGCACACAAGACACAGCAAGCCTCGGCCGCGTCTGCGGCTCAGAAAGATTTAAAACCACCAATTCGGTCGCTGCTACACTGCTTCTCATTGTTTGCGAATATAACTCTTTGTCCTCACGTTGTTATACTTTTGATCCCTGCACAGAAAGAAGCAAAACCCAGAGCAGGAAGAAAAGGCTTTTCATGTCACTCCTTTTAATTAGACGCCCTGTTAAATTGCAGCCGTTTTGCACTGTGCTCACCCTCGGTGCGTAGAGACGCTCCGAAGATGCTCTTACCCCGGGAAGCCAGGGGTTCATTTCATTCTTGTCCTCCTTATTTTCTTTCGAAGGCCAATTTACTTTTTTGAGACGCCGTGCCTTTCGCCTGGGCTGCTGGTGGAGATTGCATAGATAACAGTGTTGCGCTCACAGAGGCGGTGAGCTCGGTGGAGCCGATTCCGGGGCCGCCGCTAATCGCTTCTGAGGGAGGAAGACTTGAGAAGCGGTGCTTCTGCCTTCCACTCTGGAGAAATTCGCTCTTACTCTGACTTGGAGATGTGAGCCACCAGGAGAGCGCGATTCCTACTTGTCCCCAGCCTCCCTGCCCCCCTTCCCTCCCCGTGGGACCCAGAAAGATCAAAGGGACAGATGACAGTGCTTGGCGCCCATTTACCACTCCACTGGAGGGAGCCCGGGCAGTGTTAACAGTCAGGCCTGGTCCCGTGTTTCATGAATATTTTAGGATGCTGGCAGAATTCTAACTGTGCCATGTCGGCCGCCGCGAACGTGTCACCCATATTCCATAGTTTAATCTGGGCTCTGGGGGAAGGAAGCACCACTCCTCCATTAGATTCCTTTATTATCCTGAAGCGCGCCAAGCAAGCAGATCCAGGGCTGGAGTCTAAAGTACGTGCGGTCCTTCTCCTCCCTGCGCCCTGAAACATGGACTGGGAGAGCAGCTTGGCTTTTACTGACTGGAAATGGAAGGGCTTGGAGGAGCAGCCCGTATGCTGGCCCCCTGGGAATGTTTTTCTCACTTGCCTCCTGGCAGGTTTTTCTGTGCTGCTTTCATTAAAACTGCCTTTTTCTTGCCTGACTTCACTCACCCCAGCCCCACCTCTGTGCTGCATCCTACCCTGACCCCCATCCTGCCAGGGCCACCGTGACTGCTCACGTGTCTGGAAGGCCTCATCCACGCTGTAGCTCCTGGTTTGCCTCTGTGCCTGGGGAGGTTATGATGCCCTTGTTTGCACCTCCTGATCTTGTGCTGAGGCTCAAGGTAAAGGCCAGGTGGGCCTCCAGAGGGGGCTGAGTTGATCAGAGACCCAGTGGCTCTCTCCCTTGCCCTATGGGAAGGCACTAGGGCCTCCTGTGAGCAGCTTTGGCACCCTTCCACTTCCCCTTCCCCCCAGGCCTCCCAGGGAGCTTCCCCCCCACACACACCAAGCCTTACAAAGACTCCCTTCTGGCATCTGGGCCTTGGAGACAGGAACTGTGACCACCCCCAGGCTGCTTCCCTCCATGTGGTTTTCCCTCCGAGTCTAGAGAGTGGTGCTTGTGGTTCACAGACTCCGGCTTCCTAAGCCGCAGGCCGACTTCCAGGGCTCCACCCGTCTTGGTCCTCAGTCTCCAGGGCTGTGTTCCAGGATTGCATTCTTGAATAACTCTCTCAGGACTACTTCTGTGCTGAGGTTTAGGGGTCGGGCTTGCTCCAGGCTGTCCTGGCAAGACCACTGGAAGCTTAAGAAGATAGAAATTATGCTGGCTGGGCTGGGGCCCAGCATACCCCCTTGGCCCCAGAAGAATTCAACCCACAGGAACTGTCCAGCTAGGCCTGGGCAGTGAATGCTATGCCAGAAGTGGATGCCTTCAGGCACAGACCTCCCAGTATCCTACCTGTCCCCGTGACACCAGGCAGCGCAGGCCTCCCCAGTGTCTGTCTTCTGGTGACAAGACATGTGTGATCACCAAGGCTCAGGTGCATCTTATGCATCCCTTTCTCTGTTAAACTAGCCAGCCTTGACATGTGGAAGTTGCTCAATAAGTATCTGTTGGGTTTAATGTAACTGGATTGCTGAATTGAGGCTGAAAGCACCCTGGTGACCTCTGTACTATCTCCTGGGCTGGGGCCTGGCCAGCAGAGTGGAGGAAGGCCTGGCTTGCCATCTGCAGACCCTCCACCTCCCCAGTGGAGGAAGTATCGATTCTGCTGTTTGTTTTGCAAGAAAGCTGTCCCCACAGGGACTGCCAGCTCCAGAGCAAGTGAAAAGGAAACCATGCCTTAAAGCTGGTCTATTAATAGGAGGCCCAGACAGAAGCCAGCCTGTGTCAGTGGTCGCCCCCAGTGCGGGGCTTGCTCTGGAATCCACCCACCCAACCACACCAATGTGGAGCTGGGGAATCCAGCGATGTGCTTTACAGGCCACCAAGTTGAGCAGCCTTGGCCCCCTGCCCCCAGAAAAGCACTCCTGCCACCAGCACCCCCTGGCTGCAGCCCGGGGTCAGCAGACAGAGGCATATCTTGGATCTTGAGGAAGCATGCTTTTCTGCCTTAAAGGAAAATTTGAGTTGAGCAAAGATGGGCCAGCTCAAGCAGCCATCTGGATATCACACAGGCCAGGAGCTAAATCCAGCACTCCAGTTACCCAGAACAATTCTCTGTGGAGTCTTCCCAAATTTAAGCCTTTAAAGTAGCTGCTGGTATCTGTTAAGTGCAGGGCAAGTGAGACTGCCAGGTACAGCTGTATAAGCTGTTCACCAAGGAACCATCAACATCCATTCTGGTTCCTGCCATGTTGTGACAACTTGCAAAGGCGCACAGCTGGCATCCTAGCAGGACCCAGCCAGCCCTTGTGAAGGGAGGCTGCCTACTGAAAGCGCTCACTATACAGGCAGTCACCAAGGCTAGCCTAGCAAGGGCAGGAATCTGTCCAGAGCTCCACCTCATCCATCGCAACTAAGCCTCCTACTCCGGCCACCTTTTCTATTCTGTCCTTAGAATTGACCTACCCTGTTACTAATGGGAAAGGGAGGCTTGAAGGTCACTCATATTCTGGAGCTTGCAGGCTCTTTCCAGGCATCATTATAAGCTCTGATGTTTGCAGATGCCCTGGGCTGGGCAGGCCCTTCTTCCTCGCCTGTTTGCTCAGGCTTTGGCCTGTGTGCTTTGTCCATTTCACGCTCTGTCTCCAGCTCTCCCAAATTGTTTCCTGTAGATTTCAGTTTGAGCTTTGTGCATCTACCCTCTACACAGTATGCAGTTTGCTAATCCAGAACTTCAAACTCAGGCAGCTTTTGGTACAATAAGTTCCATTCAACTCCAGGCACAGGGCCCAGTGATCCTCCTCCAGACCTAGTGAGGGAGCAAGGGTGGCCAAGCCCATGCTGAGATTCCCACCCACTCAGAGGCACTGTCTAGGGGCAGAATCTAATGTCTGAGGCCTCCTAGAGTGAGGGCCCAGCTGCCCCTTCAAGGACCTACACCTTCAGTGGCCCAGGCCCTGAGCTGGTCCAGAAGAACATGCCCTGAGTTATCCACAACCCAGTGTCCTTTATGTAAGGGAGACATTCATTCATTCATTCAGTGCATAAGCAAATGTTTGTTTCCCACCCTCTGTGTACTGTGTGCTTCAGACAGAACAGAAGTTGAGGAAAACATATCTGCCATTGGGAAGCTAATGAATGGAGACAGATCAATAAGTAAATGTCTAGGGCGAAGGCCCCAGAAATAAATCCAACAGATATATCATACATGGTGAGTATGATATGGAGTGGGTCATGGGGGTGCACTGAAATTGTAAACTGTGTGCTTTGGGAAAGCTCAAGCATCCCTGACACTAGCACAAAATGCCACAGGCCTGGTCATTGATAAATAGCATGAATGTGTAGCTCACAGTTCTGGAAGCCTGAAAGCCCAAGCAAGAGTTGCTAGAAGATTCAGTGCTGGCGAGGACCCTGTCTTGGCAACTGCCCTGCCGCATGCTCTCACAGCAGTAGAGCAGAAGGCAGAGGCTCCCTGGGCTTCTGAAGGTCCTGGGCTCTACCCTCCGGACCTAAGTCCTCCTCAGGGCACTACCACCTGATTCTGTCACTTGGGTGAGACACTGAGGTCACAGCATCACCAAGAGTATTCCAGGATGCTAATTGTAGGCTGAAGGGGGTGAGGGCAGAGCGAAGGCTCTAAGCTCAGGCTCTGGCTCTTCTGGACCCCACCTCAGCACCCACTCTCCAAACCAGATAGAGTCATCTCCTGGAAGCCCCACCAGCACCTCCAGGCCCTGTGTGGCCCTTCTCCTCTCAGCCTCCTCCAGGCACCACCAAAGACTTCTGTGGGCCAACCTGGGTCACGCCTGACCCATCCACCCAGCTCGGTGTCTCCACCTCCACCTCCAGCATGTTGGTTCCAGAACTTTGCTCTTGATCTGAAAGGCTTTTTAGATTTCAACCCTTTGGTTTTGCAGTGGGCATTTGATTTTGCTATTTTTTTTTTGTTATTGTTGTTACCATTTGTTTATATTTTTGTTTTTGCAATACTAAGTATAGAACCCAGGGCCTTTGAACTGACCTATATCCCCAGCCCATGTTTTTACTTTTTACTGAGACAGAGTATCTTGAAGTCACTGAGCTGTCCAGGTGGGGCTCACTATGATCCTCAGTGCTAGGATCATAGGTATGCACCACCATGCCCAGCTTCCATTTTGGAGATCTTTAAGTCTGTTTTCCCACTGGTCTCCTCAGAGCCTTCGTGCTTCTCTGCTCAAGTGCTGAGACTGTCTGTCTTCATGTCCACTTTGGAGTCAGGCAGAGTTTCAAGCAGGTGGGAACATTTAACACCCCATAGAACTGGATCAGATGGCACGTTTCTTGTGGGAGGGGGACTGCCCAAGGTTATGGACATACTGGGGCTGGAGAATGTCCAGCAAACTGGGAAAGGGACACCTCCATCATCAGGGTACCTCATCTGGTGGCTTGCTGGCTCTCCCATGGTTTCCAATGTCAGATTCCAACATGGAGAAAATCTGCCCTTGGCCCTGAGGTTTGACTGATGACATGAGCAGTTCAGACCCTGGAGCCCTGGGTCAGATTTCTCCTGTTCTTTTCCACTGGGAGGAAGATCAAGTTGAGTCAGGAAACACCCAGGGTCTACACTCCCATTGTCTCTGAGATCCTGTCTCCCCAGGACACTGACCACCTTGCATCCCCTTGGGTAGCAGAGCATAAGGGTCCCTACTTCCTCTGGGAAGAGCTCTCCCAGCATGCCTGCAGGAAGGTAGCAGGATATCAGCCCCTACAGGGGCTGTGGGGTCAGGAGCCGGGCTGTCCAGGGAGCCTGCCCTCATCCACCACTCCCTTAGCACCTAAAACCCAGTCTCTGAAACAGTGCTTGCACCACCGCCCACCGCTTGTCTCGTGGAGCCCCTCCCTATGCGCGTCCAGGCCCTTAGTTATCTAGAACCTCAGACTGGAGCAGGGCTCTGACTGTTCCTACCATTTCCTCACTGTGGGCTCTACTTCCTCAGTTTCCCTGCCTGTCAAACAAGAATAACCATCTTATAAGGTAGCTTCCAGACTGAAATGAGGGGCTGAATGCAGCCACCCGTGGAGGGAGGGGCGAGGGGGAGAGGGTGTTGCCGAGGTTACTAGACAGCAGTGGTGGGCAGTGCCTGATTTTACTGCCTGATGTTCTGTCCTGTGTTCATCAGACAGGCCTTATTCAGGAGCTCTTGGGCTTCATGGACCATGCAGCTAGTTGGTGGTAGAGCTGGGCACTCAGTTGTTGAAGGTGGGGGGGTCCCATCTGGAACACATTGGGGTTTTTCTGAAGTCAGGATCGTCTGCAGACTTCCTGCCCAGCTCCTCAGGCCTTGGACTGGCTCCCACCTGGACCCAAGACCAGAGACATTTCATTCCCCTGGATCATTTGTATTCCAGACGCTCAAGAACCCACCCAGCCCACGCCAGTGCCAGCCAGCGCCAGCTCTCCTCCTCCCCTTTCTGCAAGCATGTTGAAAATTGCCTTTCCAGGTTTGCTTCTCCTTTCTCCTGGCCTTTTCTGCTGATTTCAGCCTCCAGGACTGAACTTCTTTCTCCTGGTCTCCAGGAGGAATTGGTGAAACAGAAAAAGCAGGAAATTAATGTCCCAGCCTCCAGGCTCCACACAGCATTAGATGGAATTAAAGCAGAATAATGAGTCGATACACACACAATTCTGTTGTTCTTTGATTTTCCTTTCAAAATTCATGTAGTGAACGCTCCCACCATTCCGCCCCATCTTGGGCTGGAAGACGTGCTGGCTTCCTGAATGAATTTACATACCAAATGGGTTTTAATTTTATATTTTTGCTTAAGGTCAGGACATTTATTTATTATCATTATTTATTACTGAAGCACGAGTGGTTTTAATTATTTTAGTGTTCCTCCTACAAAAGCAGGATAGCTGCTAGCTACGGAACATTTTCTGTTTCCACTCACATAAATAATATAGTTTTTAATTTCGTGAAGATTTAGTATTCATCTGCTTTGTAAATTAAAGTCATCGTTTACGACAACAAAGATGAGAGCTCAGGACATCTTGGTGGACTTTCTCTGTCACCTCTTCTGTGATTCCTTCTGACTTTAGGTCCCTCCCTGTTGAAATTACCCAGAGAAGAGCAGGGGCAGGAGTCCTGGGAAATGAAGGGAAACAAACCTTCTCTTTGCCTCCTTGTCCCCCAAAGAAGCCCTCCAGACCCAGTGCTTTCCTGGAGCACAATGAGGCTCCTTCCTGCTATCCAAGGCCAAGTGCCACTTAGATCCAGATGACAGGTTGAAATCCTAGTATTTCAGGCCCAAGCCCTTTTTTTCCCCTATGACACAATGGCTCCATGGCAGGGCCTAGTGCCTGTGCCCTGGCCTGGAGCCTGAGGTGGGCTGAGGGACATCCAGTTTCAGAGGGCGTGGAAATACAGGGAGAAAGTAGGTGGGAGGCAGCAGCCATTAGCTAGGCCATGGGCTAGACTGTGCGGGAGGTGGAGGGGCATTGTCCTGCCGGCTTAGAGGACTGAGTCCCTCACCTCTTGTTAGGAAGCAGTGTCCCTCAGCATAGCAAAATCCCTTGTCAGATCTGCTGGATCCACTCACCCTCATGGACTCTCCCAGAATCCCCTCCTCTCCTTTCCCCCAGAGAGGTTGCTGGGTCAGCACGCTGAGCACACCCCCATAAACCTCAATTCCCTGCCTGTCAGTCTGGGTCCCCTGCCTCCCTACAGCCCTCCCTAGCCCTCCCTGGGCTGGCTTTATCCTCTGCATATGTTTTCAGACTTTCCATTGTGTGTGGTAAGGACAATTTCGTGGCACTAGATTCACAGTTGCTGCCACAGTGCCTTTGGACTATATAGGCCACTTGGGGTTACCATGGAGAAGCGGCCACTGGTGGTTTGAGCTGTGCTACATCTCCTGGAACATCCTTGCCCACCAGTGGGGTGCAGGCCCAGGAGGGAAGGGGCCGGGTGACAGCTTCAAGCACCTGCGTCCCATACCTTAGGGATGTGAGCATATTCAAGACATTAGACTTAAATAACATCAGCAAAATTCTGCATGTTTGGTTGAGTTCTCTGCCAGGCCCTGCAAGACTCAGAGGACTTGTGCCCTGGTGGCTATGCCAGGCAACCAAGGAGCCTTGGTCACAACCTTGCTCATCGCAGAGCAGGGGTTGATGGAGCCACTGGCAGGCTCACCAAGATCACTCAGGGGCCATGAGTCCCACCTTGTGCGCACATGCGCGCGCACACACACACTGTGGCTTATGTTTGAGCAGAAAATAGACCTCTCACACTGAGTCATCCTTCTCCATAATGGAAGATGAGATTATTAGCGGGAACGCACCACATTTGGGGAAGTATGACAGTGTGGGAATGCCTCCCTTTAGCACAACGCTACTCTCTGGCATCTCCCTCGACATGAGGGAGGCAAGAAGATGCCAGTGTGAAGCAAAGCCATCCCCTCTGTACAGCAGCACACTTTCTTTATCTTAGAAACAGGCTCCCCCACAAGGAGGTTCCCGGTATACTCTTTCCCCATTGTTAACTTTCCTTCCTTCTCACCACTGGCACTAATGTAGAGGTACTTCTGCATGGAACCAGTCAGATAAGTGCCTGGGGATACAGTAAAACTCAGGGTGGTGCTTGGAGTCACACAGAGTGAATGACAAAATCTCTTCTTACCATACTGAAAGAGAAGTGAAATACTGAGCCAGACCCCTGGCTACTCTGTACAGAGGGCCTGTTTTTGGAAGATCGGTTCCTCCTGAAATCAGATCTGTGGGTACAAAGGTGCATTTAGGCAGCTCTGTGGTAGATGAGGAGGTTGAGGTCACACAAGGAGGAGACCTCCTACTCCTCTCTCATTTATTCTGAATCCAGTACCTGCCCTCAGGGACCCTGAGAGGTGGCCATGGAGATGTAAGGAGGCAAAGAAAAGGTCAGAGAACAGGATAAGGCCAGCTGTGGTTACCCTGCTACTCCAGCACACATGGCAGCTGCCCACAAGAAGGCTTAACAGGCAGAGCGTAGGAAGGGCAGACAGGGGTCGGGGGCAGAAGAATGACTTAGAAGAAACCAGCCTCACAGGAGTGAAGGGTACCCAGGGGAGAACAGGGAGGATGAGGCTGCATAAGGGAGGGGGCCAAACACCTGCAGGGCTTTGGATCTGAGCCAACAAGGGGCCACACTGGGAGAAGGGGGAGACCGTAAATGGTAATCACAGCCCTGGAACTTGTCCAGCACTGTTGCAAACTCACTGTGTGTCCATTCATCCTCCTCTAAAATAAGAACTGGGAGGTTCCATGTGGTGCTGATATGCTGTCTGTCTAGGGCAGGAAGTGGGGTGCGACTTCCCAGCTGTGGACCCCTGGTTGCTCCCTGCTCTGGAATGGGCCCTTCTTTGGTGCAGGCTCAGGCACAGCAGTCCGTGGACCTGGTGCCAGAGGGAGGGCTGTTTTCAGGTCCCGGCAGCACTTGGTCCCGCAGGCCTTAGAAGCCCCAGGAAGTCAGCAAGAGCCGAGGCTGAGCTGCTCTGCAGGACGAAAGTCTGGAAACGGTGTCACAGGCAGCAGTAATCACTGGGCTGAGCACACGAGAGGCTGGTAATAACAGCAGCGGTAATGATGGTTGGCATTTATTGAATCTTTACTACCTGCCAGACATGAGTAAGTGCTTTGCACACATTTTGCATCAACTCCTGTGGGGCAGATATTATTATCCCTATTTTAAGATGAAAAACTGAGGGTTCATGAAGTTCATTTACCAAGATTGCTTGCAAAGTAAGTGACCTTACAAGGTTTTGGACTCAGGTCTTTCCTACCGCAAGACACAGTGCAAGAGTTTAACATCCTTGTGTTTGCCTGAGTCAAAAATGAAAATTCAGATGGTGTTCGTCGTACTGCCTGGGTGCACAGGCGTGAGCACACTCACACCTGTGGTGCACAAAGCACACAGTGGACTTGCTTGTGCCCACCTTCCTGATGCACAGCGTTCCTGAGGCAAGACATGGCCTGTGGGAGCCATCATGCAGTCACAGAACGAGCTGATCACACACGCATGCACATACACACACATGCACGTATGTGCGTGTGCGCACACACACACACAAGCTCACTCCAGGAGCAAAACACAAACAAGCACAGCAGGACCTGCAGCACAGACCCTATTTGCTGGCTGCCCAAGCAGCGCACCCGTTGTGGCACCACAGCAGGCAGTGGGAAGTAGTGCATCAGGGCCCAGGCTCACTGCATCCTGCTTGTGACCAGGGCCTTTCCTCCCGCTGAGTCCCGGGCCTGCCCTAGACAATGTTGGAATTAGGCTTGAAGACAGAGCATAGGACCTGAACCTGCCGTGTTGGGGCAGGGAGCATGGCACTGAATAGGAAGGCACCCTGGCAGGAAGCCCCTGCGAACTGTCACCACCCAGCCCAGCTCGTGTGGGGAGGGGCACAGGGAAGCGCTGGCTGCTAGGGCCACACATTCCTTCCTGTCAGGAGTGCTCTGACTGAGCTGCAACACTGGGGAGGGCAGGCAGTGCAGTGACCAGGAGGATGAGAGGAAAGCAGCACAGTCCTCAGAATCCAGAGAGGTGGGACTGGGCTCTGAGCTGTGGCCAAGGCCTGTGTGTGCCTTCGGCCCTGCCTAAACCTCTTACCATGACTTGACCCCCTTTACTCCACTGGTAAGTGGAAAAAATAAAATCAGCCTCACAAGGAGCTATAGAAAATGTCCAGGGGCTCTGCAGCTAAGGAAACCAGGACTTTACATAAGCAAAAAGAGGAAAAGTTATAGAAGGAAATATCTGCTTCTTTTTGGTTTTTGAGACAGAGTCTCTGTATAATCCAGGCTGACCTTGAATTCAAAATCCTCCTGGTTCAGCCTCCTCAGTGCTGGGGTTACAAGTGTGTGCCACCACCTCCAGTGAAATGTCTGTTTCTTTAGCTGCCTTTTCAATTATCATTGACTCCTAAAGTAAAGAAAAAAAAAAACCTTTAGATATATATACTTACATATTATATTACATATTTCGTAAATTAAAACATACCTCTTTAATAAATTATGCTTTATATAAGTTTTTATATTTAACATGTCGTAATTGATTTATATTATATATGAATATCTATATATTTAAGTACATTTTGTGCACAGATACATGGACACATACACATGTATATTTGGGAAATCACAACAAAAGACACTACACTCAAATGAGCATACTGGTATTCTTTTTTTTTTTTGTATCGGGAATCGAACTCAGCACCTTGCATTTCCCAGGCAGACGTTTGTGCTACTGAGCTATATCCTTGGCCCAGTGTTTTCTCTTAGTAGCAGGCAGGATGTACAAAAGTCTTGACAGTGGGTGCCCAGAGTCCCAGCTACGTCAGAGGCTGTGACAGGAAGATCTCTTGAGCCCAAGAGTTCATGGCCAGCCTGGGCAGCACAGCAAGACTCGATCGCAATAACAACCAAAATAGTATGCATGACTTTTCCTCTAGTATTTCCTGTTTTGTGGCCAGGGAGCATTGTCTCACTGTCTGTGACCTCACATTGAGGGAAACATAAGCCCAGCTTCTTTCAGTACCTGAGCACCATGTCCCTCCTCTGCACTTCCCCTCAGTGGTGGATCCAAAGAGCAATTATAGGCTCAGCTGTAGCTTCTGATGTCCCCTTCCTCAGCCTCCCTCGGGGTGGGTCCCACAGGCACACCCAGTTTATCAGAAGGCTTCTTCTTATTCAACATATGGGGCTAGGGTGGGACTGAAGAGGAGATTTGTCCTCACATATTAGCTGGATCTCAGCCCGAGCTGGAGGTCAGTGACACCAAAATAATTGGAGGTAGGAACTGGGAGGCCATTAAGATGAATTTTTGACATAAAAATGTAGGCTGGTTCATAAAAGGTTGTAATGACAATAGGTTATAGTGACAACTTTTCAACAACTATATAAGCCTCCAGATTGGGGGAATTCAGTGTAATGAATCACGGGCAGTCGGGATAACAGTGTTCTCTTAAAGGCATGAATCCAAGGGAAACAGTTACTGAGCCTGGCCTGGACTAAATAACATTACGGGTAAAGCAGGGGATCGAAAAGGAGCACAAGGGGTAGAGGCTAAAGGACTCAGCTTCTGGCTTGAAAATCTTCTGACCTGTGTGTAGGTGCAGCACCATCCTCTGGCCTGGGAGGATTCCTGAGCTGGATTCCAGGCCTGGCCCTCCCAAGCCTTCCTGTAAAGGGGCCCAGCTCAGCTATTTGCAGTTCTTCTCTCTGTAGTAAATTGCCTCCCTTGACCCTCAAGTGAGTCATGAGGGGTCTTTGTAAGTAGGGTGTTCTCTGGAGAAGAGGATCCTGCCCAGAAGAAGCTCTAAGAAGGACTGGGATCCCACAAGCCAGCTCCCACGGGCCTCTCCCTGCTAGAGTCCACCCTCCATATATGTGATCAGCTCTTGTCACCGAGTCACAGAGCAGAGCCACCATGACAGCCACCCTAGCACCAACAGTGCCTCCAAAATGGTGTTCAGCATCATCTTCTTTAAGTCTCATAACAACTTGAGGTAGATATTGTTATTCCTATTTTACTGGTTTTAAAAAAAAAAAAAACTGGGACCTAGAGAAGTTTGTCTACAGCCAGCAGATATTCAAATAGTTTGGAGCTCAAGTTAAAGTCTGGGGACCCCATGACATGTCTGGGCTCCTAACCACTCACAGAGCTATACTACCCATGAGCACCGCTGCACTAGAACCAGAACATAAAAGTGTGATCGAAAGGGAAAGGCCTTCAGGAATGCCTTCCTCAGCCACTGGGGCTCAGTGTGAGAGGATGCAAGGTGTCTTGGCTGATCAAATCCATTTTAAATGGGCTTTGGGTGAGAGGAAACCACCTTTAATAGTAACATGTCTGCATTCTGTGACTATATTATGGGTGTGAATTTCTGTGAATTATTTGCTGACGGTAGGGATAGAAGATGGAGTTGCGTATGAGGCAGTAAGGCAGCAGGATTCCACCCTGGAAAGGCACACCTAGCCAGACTTCCCTCCTGTGGCTCACTGCAGGAGAGCATGCATGCTTGGAATTGCAAGTGATCCCTCCCAGGTTTCTGCCTAAGGTGAGTGCTGACCCTGTGGGGACCACCTGGGGCCCCTGGTGGGAATTCAGGACCCAGTCAGAGTTTGGGAGAGGTAGCTGCCTTCCACACCTCACTGGGATTTCCTTCCAAAGTCCACAGTCCTGGAACCAGAGCAGGTTCCTATAGATGAGACCGGCAGCAGAGAAGGTAGGGGGTACTCTGGTCTCTGAAACACCCAGAAAGAGCATGAGTGCCCCTCCCCTGCTAGATGCGGCACCTGTGGTGTTTGGTTCTCAGGCTGGCCTGCTGTGCTGGCTCCATTGTTCCACCCTTGTGAGGCCAGGGATCTCCATCCCATAGCCTGGCATGTCATTTATCTACACCACAGCCCTCTTATGGGACCATGTGCTCCACACACTGAACCCTCCATGTCTGCAACACATAAGGGGCTCAGTCAGTATCTTCTGCTCCCATGTCAGGCAGTGAAGAGAGCTCTCAGGGCCATGGAACAACAGGGAGGCAGATAATGAGGGCAAGGCAGGCGGGGGAGCAGGAAGGGCCACAGCCATCACAGCCCTGGAGAAACACCCATTCCAGAGAGGGCCAATAGCAAGGGTCCCCACATCTGACCTTTGCAGTCCTACACCTCAAAAAGCAGTGACCCAGAGGCTTGCCAGGCTGGGCTAGTATCCCCAGAATTGAAGGCAACCAGAACCCAGGGCCTCTTCATCCTAACAAACCAGGGACGGCCCATCTGGCCAGCCAGTGAGATGTGACATCATTGTCCCTACATCTCCTGAGGAGGCACCTCCTTAGTCATCTGTGTCCCCCCTCACCCCCTCCAGAGCCTGCACAAGGCAGGCATGTGTGATCTTTCTCCTTGGGCTTTTCTTAGTAACAGTGCTGGCCACGGCTACTCCCCAAGCCTCCTAAAGACATTCTGTCCTGGGCAGCCCTGAAGGCTGCCCTGACTCAGCATGTCCACCCCTGCCAAGAGGCTCCTCACCTGCTGCCTGGATCCTATGAGGTCAGTGGGTACCTTCTGAAAACCACATGGGGGTCAGAAAAGCCATGATTATGGCTTAAAAACAGAAAATTGTCCCTCCCTGACAAGAGACAGCTCCAAGCTGCTGTCCCAAGTAAAAATACGTATTGCATGCAGCGTCCTTTGACTGCTGGGTAGAAGGAAGTAACAGCATGTGGTGGGCCTTAGGTACTGCCCAGGCCTACCCAAGGGTGAGGGAGAAGGCACCCCATGGACTCAGCGAGACCAGGAAGCGGGGAGTGTCTACGCAGTCTGGGCCAGCCTAGACTTGCCAGCAATTTCAGCATCCCGGGAAACCTCTAATTTCTTAGAGTAAACATGGCAATCATGAATAAGTCGGTGAATGTAGAGAGAGCAGATTCTGTGCCTGGCCCAGTGGGGGCAGAGGGTGAGGTCACAGGTCACAGCAGTGACCACTGTCCAGGGCTTGAAGAAGCAGCTCAAGGGCAGAGGTCAAGCTGGGCACAGCTCTCAGAATCACAGAACCATGGGGGAGGGGCCGCTGTGAGGGTGTCCACGGCTGCTGGGGCCAGAGGTGAGGCCTCGGCTGTAACCCTGCTCATCCAGCAGCCCAGAATGTTCCCAGCCACAGTGAGGACCAGAAGAGGGAGTCTGAGCTTCCACAGCAGCACGGGGACTAAGCTCTAGTGCTCAGCTTGGCCTTGGGCCACTGAGTTCTCAGGACCTCTGGCTAGATCTGAGCTCTGTCTCAGAATAAAAATCCCAGATCCCAGCCCTGAAGGAGCCTTGGAGGTCTTCTACCAGCCATTCCCATTGCAGGTGAGATCTGTCACATAGGTCCTTCAGATGGCCTTGGGATGTTTGCAGCAAGAATGCTGAAAGAGCTGATTTTCCAGAAGGGGAAGTAGAGGAGGCACCACATGGAGAGAACTTTCTCTAGTGCTGGACCCAAGCCCACACTCCACTCTCTGGCCTTCACCAGGCCTGTCTCATGTGCTGCCCAGGCATAGGGAGCAGCAGCTGGACAGGAGCCCTGGTGTCTCATCATAAGACCCTGAAGAAGCTACACACACTGTCCAGAGTGAAAGGGCATCTGCGCTGTGCTTATCACGGGGCTCAGTGCAGGGGCTGCCTCTGGTCACCCAGGGTTGTCCCTGCCCTGTCTCTAGGAGATTCTCTCAGGAGGGACCTAGAAAATCTGTGGTGCACTGGCCAGTTCTGTGGGCATGGGCCTGGGTCCCAGGTAGACAGCTCTGAGGAGGGCCTGGGCATCAGAACCGCAGGGCTGGGGCAACCTTGGGGGGGTAGGGGGGGATTGCTGTTCAGCACAGGGTATCTGCATAAGCAACCACTGGATAGCTGGAAGATAATTCCTGCTCTCCCAAACGGAGGCAGGTGCTGCTGGTAACAGGCCATGCTGATAAGTGGTCCCACTGGGACATGCGTGTCACCGGAGGAAAGAACTGCCGTGATAAAAGTCACAGATTTCCTGGGGGACAGTGTCCCCTTCCAGGCAGCAGTAGGAGCCCTGGAGGTGGACACTGGGTGCTCTTCCTCCTGAGTCTGACACTGAGAGTGCCCTGAGGTCCCAGCCCCAGGAGTACGGAGTACCCACCTGCAAAGCCAAAACACAAAGTCACTTTGGGTCATTTTAGTTCATCATGGAAGTGTGAGCACGAGGCAGGGATGAGAATAGAAATACAGGCCTTAAACTCTATGGATTCCACCCCGCCCTGCTGACGTCCAAGGGCTCTCTCCTTGGAGGCCCGGTTCCTCACCCCTCTGTCTCCAGCTGCCCCCTCTCCACTCCTCCACTGACTACAAGCTCCCACCCCAGCTCACATCTCCTGCCCTCATTCTGGGCTGCCACTGAAGCCTGGTGATCTGCCGTGCTCCCCACCAGATGCTCCACTGATTCTCCACTGAAAACTGACACATATCACAAACTCTGGGCCTGAGATCATTAGCGGGGAGCCTCAGCGCCTGCAGACCCTAGAGTGAGGCCTGGCCCAGCCTCACCTGGCCCTGCCTTTGTGAGACGCTGATTAGGTCTTCCAGCGCTTGGGGAACCACACAGCCCTGTCCCTTGTGGGGTGACTTCTGCACTATGCTTGCAGGTGTATGCCCTTGCCCTTCCCTTCCCAGTGCTTATTGAGATAAGTACATCTGGCCATGTTTTCAGAACATGTGAATCCTTACTGATTAAACTACCCATGAAAAGTGACACATATCCCAACCTCTGGGCCTGAAAAAAAAGGATTATAATAAAAGCAGAAAAGTTATCTCAGGTACATTAGCACAGCAAAATATGCAGGAATTGGGATACTCTGTCACAGAGGACAAGTTATGATATATGGTAATAAAGGTCAACCTGTGATTGGAGGGGGAAGGAAAGGGTGAAACTGACTGATTCCAGAGCATTCCATAGACACTCACCGAGCTGTGGCATACAGCTGTGGCTGTACCTCTCTGCATACTAGGCCTTGCGCTCCTGGAGCACTCAGGAAGGCAAGGAGGCCTTTCCCCCAGGCACTTAGGAGATGCAGGGCTGTCTCTGATATCCTGTGTTAGGATATCCTTATGTGATTTCAGATCTGCCTGTCCCGTGATCCCTCTGTGATTGCTCTTCTGTTACAATTTCCTGTCCTTTGGTGGATCTAAGGCACCATGTTAGGCACTGCCTGAAAGCTTCTTAAGGAAGCTACCCAAAATTCTGTGTTCATCTTGACCAATTTAACAATTAAAGGTTCACTTTATGAAATTGCTTTCCTTATTAAATGCAATAAGGACTTTTAACTTCCTGAGGGAACAAATCACTCACTGCTTGACATGATTTGGTTTTATCATAATTTTCTCCTAAAGCTAAACCAAACCAAGAGCAGAGGTGGGGAGGAGAGTCACTCGTGGGGTCCTTTTGGCCAGAGAGCAGGTGCTGTCAGCATGCCAGGGAGCAGCAGAGGGAGCCCAAAACCTGCTTACCTCACACCCAATGGCAGACATTATCAGAAGACTTTAGAGGCCCTGGAAGTAGTCATGGCCCATCTTAGCCCCTTCCAGCTGTTCCCAGGAAATACCATAAGCTGAATGACTTCTAAACAACAGAACTTTCTCACATTCTGGAGATGGGGAAGCCAGGAATCACGGTGCTGGCTGATTCGGTGTCTCCAGAGGCCTGCTTCTTGGTGCATAAACAGCGCGTTCCTATATTCACACTTGGTAAGGTGAGCAAATGCTGGCTTCCTGAGCCCCTTTTAAGGATACTAATGCCACCTCGAGGTCTCTACACCTCTGTGGCCCAACCAAGACCCAAAGACCCCACCTCCTGATGCCATTGCCTTGGAGATTACGTTTGGATATCAATTTTGAGGGCGACACAAACTCTCAGAACATAGCAGATGCCACTCTACAGATGCAGCAGCAAGTCAGAGAGCACCAGCAACCTGCCCTGAGCACACAGGAAGTCAGAGATGGGCTGAAGATTCACAGGAATCTCTTCCCTCTGCCCCCAGAGGCCCTACCGAGATTGAGATGTGCAGGGCCACCTGAGAAAGGAGGTAGAAGACATGTGATGGTCTTCTATCTCAATTTTGAGTTGTGGAACAACTGGAAAAGTTGTCATCGGCTCTCTAAAATAAAATCGCACCTTGTTGTGCCTATAGTTGGAACCTCCTTGCACCGAGGGCTCTGGGTCTGTTCATTGGAGAGTAAGGCTGCTTTGGCATCTGATCAGCTGCTTCCCCAATTTACCTATTTGATCAATTCATAGTCTCACATACTTTTCTCTTCCCAGACATCTTGAATTGATCAAGATGAGAAGGGAGGGAGGATGCTGCT
Source organism: Capromys pilorides (assembly GCA_004027915.1). Classification (NCBI taxonomy): domain Eukaryota; kingdom Metazoa; phylum Chordata; class Mammalia; order Rodentia; family Capromyidae; genus Capromys; species Capromys pilorides. The sequence goes on along the minus strand of PVKN010000473.1, from coordinate 12,472 downwards.
CCAGCTCCAAGGTTCTCAGCAATTGGCCCAAATTGTTACCTTCTGAGGTGCACACAGAAACAGTAAATGCCATCCCTACTCCTGGTGAGACAGAAAACCCATGGCACAGGAATCACCTGGAAGATGTTACCGTATACAGAAGGGAGTAACGTGTCAGTAAACACTGAACCAGCAGTGCCTTCTTGTGAGGTTTTAGTCTTTCTGCCCTGCAGTCTCCTACGTGGATCTCTAGGTTATGTCTGTACCAGGACTCCAAGTCCTGTACGTCTTACCTACTGCAGCAAATCACAATAGAACAAGTCCATGTTTGTGCATCTTTCTTCCCCCAGCAAGACTGCAGCCCTCTTGGGTCCTCGCAGAGGTGCTGCAGGTGGGGCTGTGCCCCTCTGCACACTGGGTCTGTGCCACTTGGGGTACTCAGGAAGGCAGGGAGGCCTTTTTCCTAGCGACTTAGAAGAAAAACTGGTCCTCTTCCTCTTTGTCTTCTCTTCAATGCCGGAGATATCATAGAAGTTCAGAAAATGTTTGTTGTTTTGTTTTATTCAAAGTTAGAGCTATAATTCACAAAATACACACCTCACATTGACTCTGGTAAATTTGTCCTCTAATTGAAATGCATTCATTTGGAGAAAGCAATGCTGATGGGAGGCAGATAACTGGAGAACTGATGATTTTCTAAGTGCCGTGGGCCCTTAGGATGTGAGTTACAATATGGAGCCTTTAGATACCAAACCCACTGGGGGAGGCACTGAGGATTATCCATTCTCACATAAAGCACTCGGTACCAACCCCAACTCATATTAATTAAAAATTCTAAATCACGCAATTGGTTTTTTTCTGCAAATACTTTTATGTTCTGTTTTATTTATCACTATTCATAATAACAATAGCAATAATAATAGTAAAACCACTATGTGATTAAGGTGCAGATAAGCAATTAGGAAAGAAAATATTTACAGGTTTTTAGAGAGCCTTATGTTAGGAATGGAAATAATGGAAACAAAATAATTACAAAGGAAGCTGATATGAACACTGGTTCCAGAAGATTCTACAACTGGGAGCCAAAGTTAGTCTTTGTATCCTATTTTGTCTGAGATGCTGTTGACCTGTTTCTATGATGATAATAATTTAGGTACTTATTTAACAAATATGTGTTAAGTGTCTTGAATATGCCAGTCAGGGTGGTAGACACTAGAAATGAGGTAGTAACTAAAACAGTCCCTAGTCTTGTGGTCTTGGGGGTTATAGACAGGCACTCTGACCATTAGAGCAATGAAGTTGGTGTGTACTCCATGCCATGGGGTAGCTTTCCCTGTGGAGATTTTATCTAAGGAGAAACCTGGAGCTAAATTGGAAATATCCCGGTGAAAAGGACAGTGACAGAGAAAGGGTATTCTGGAGAGGCCAGATGAAAAAACCAAGCTTAGAACAATGGGAAAGTGGTCCAAACTTTCCACTAGAGACAGGAGCGGTTAGAGAAGAGCAGGAGACGCAGGTGTGGGCCACACCTGAGGATTTGGAAAGATTCTCATGGGATAGAATGCTCTCTTGAGGTGGGGAGATAGCTCAGTAGAAAAAGTGCTTACCTGGCAAGTGCAGCGTCCTGAGTTCAATCCCCAGTACTGAAAAAAAAAAAAAAAAAGAATGCCCTTTCTGGATGGTTTTGAAGTGAGATACACGAAAGAAACAGGGACACCAGCATAAAGCCAGCTGCAGAAAGTCATGATGGCAGTGGCCTAGGTATCTGTAACAGCCTTGGGGAAAAGGGAAATGGGAGGATAAGTAGTGACAACAATGCGGACAAATACTTAGGAGGATTTTACTGTGTTCCAGAACCTATAGCAAGCACTTAGTGTGGTTTGGTTTGGTTTGGTTTGGTTTGGTTTGGTTTGGTTTGGTTTGGTTTGGTTTGGTTTGGTTTGGTTTGGCTTAGTTTGGTTTGGTTTGGTTTGGTCAGTCTTTAAATGAAATGTGTGAGGTAGTTGTTTATTATCCCATGTTATGGGTGACAACACTGGGATAAAGAAGTTATAGAAGCCCAAGACTGCACCACTAGTTAAGTGGCTGTAGTGGATTGCCAACTGGTGGTCAACATAACACCCAGCTGAACTCAATCAGTGTGGTGAGGGTGTGAATCAGTGCGGTGCTGGCTGTGGTTGGTCCACCCAAGGATTGCTGCTGGCAGCATAAAAGGAGAACTAGAGAGGAAGAAATGGTGCTGTTGGTTCTCAGGGGCTGTTTTCATGGTGGCTATGCTGATATTAACTCAGCTGTTCTCATCATTAGAGGAGCTCAGGACCTCACTGTCACAGAGGATGGCTATGGTACTCTTGAGGGGAGCTCTGGCTATTTTGTGCATTGTTTCCTGGCTCCAATGCAGGTCTCTTAGTCTGCTAGCACAGATCCTTCATCTGACTGGCACAAATTTTCTAGCTTCTGCCACAGACCTTTGGGCCTTCTCAGTGCAGATCGGTGAAAGAGACTTGCATAAAACACAGTCACCGGTGCTAGGCTTCCAGCTGGACTCACGGGGGTATTGCCATGTTCTCTAGGTCTTCAGCTGGACATGAGCAGGACATCGCTAGGGATTCAGGGCCTCAGCCAGATTCTTTGTCTTTAGTGTGAGGAAAGATTTCCTGCATCCTTTTGTGACAATTGACTCTTTGGGTGACTATTATAAAGTAATCCTATAAATTATGCGTCCTGTGTTAAATTATTTCCCTTGAAGATCTTGATAACAATAGTGGCAAATATGAATCAGACTCCTATTTGATTTAATACAGACCTCTGAGTCCAGAGCCCACTGTTCAAATGACTAAACTGAGCATCTTGGGGGTAGGAGATCTGGCACAGAAGACAGAGCTAAGCAGATGAGTTGCTCATGTGACCAATGCAACTCAGGGCATCAGAAGCAGCAGACAACCTCTGCCCCTTGCTGGTCATCTCCCTGCCCGGGAAGCCTGATTAGTCAGTTTTCTATCACTATAACAATATCTGGAATAATTCATTTATGAAGACAACAGGTTTGCTGTGACTTACAGTTTTGAAGGTGCCAATCCATGATCATGTAGACTCTTTGGCCTGTGGCAAAGATGCCAGCTGGCAATAGCACAGACCCAGACACAGAGCAAACTATGCACTTCATGTCAGGAAACCAAAGAGGAAGTGCAAGGTTCCCATAATGTTCTTCAAGGGCACCTCTTCAATGACCTCAGGACTCTACACCTCCTAAAGTTTGCACTTTGGAGGTGCCACTCTAGAGACGCAGCCTTTAACACATGGTCCTTTAGGAGGCATTCTGCAGACCATGGCAAAACCCTTGTTCTCACACTTCTAGCTGGACGTCAGTGGTCAGGGGCTGCATAGAGGCTGGGGTTGGGCAGATACTGTCCCTGGGCTCGCTGGGTCTCTGACCTAGCCTAAACTCCCACTTGGTTCATGGTGTCCTAGTACCAAACTGCACCTTGACACCTTTGTTCTGCGGTAGCCTGGAGAGCTGGCTGATGCCTCAGGTCCTTATCTTGTCACGTCCTGAGTGAGCTGTGCTGGAGAGCCTGCTATTTTCTGAGCAGTTTCATGGATATCATCTTTGTGTTTCTTCCAGAATGCAGTTCATACAGGTGATAGGATATGCTGCATGAGACAACCAGTTAGAAACCACAGTTATGTCAGTTCCATTTCCACTCAGATGCTTGCTTGCATACACCCCATGGGACTTGTGTGGCTTCTGATCTTGAAATTCTCCATTTCGTCAGTCATCTGAGAGTACATTATTCCATGTCACCACTCCAGGCTTTGTCATAGGGCAAGAAAAGAGCCCTGGGGAGTAGAGTCTAGTGCCATGAAGTGCTGCACAAAAGCCCCAGTCCTAACTCTCTCCCATCTCACTGCAAAGACTCGTCCTGGCTCACCTTCCTTGCTGGACCTCATATGTCTCTACTGAAGAGGAAATGCCTGTTCTCACTTGTTGGCTAAATTTTTACAACAGCATAGTCAGATAATATACCTACACGGTCATCCACCAACTATGTACTGAGAATCTAGTATGTGCCAAGTACACTTTGGGAAGAGTAGCAAACAAGAAAGACAAAAATCACTGCCCTTGTGAGGCTCACATTCTAATGCATAGAAAGACAACAATGAAAATATGAGTATATTAGATGGTAATAAGGGCTAGCGAGTTTCTTGTTCAAAATGGTCAACTGGAAAACCCAGGCCAAGCCTTCAGCTGAAGACAGCTAGCAAAGCTTACAGTGTGTAATAACTGTTGTCTTGAAGGCACTGGAGAGCTAATGAGATAATGAAGTGTTATCCAACCAGGGTGAAGGGAAGGGAGGAGGCCCATGGATGTTGGCCTCATGTCTACAGCCAGTTCTCCCTTAAAATTATTTTCCAGTTCTGAAGAGAGAACTGAGAGCTAATTCTTGACACCAGGCTTTGCAAGGTTAAAGAACCTCATGGGAATCCAGAGCCCATCAAGGTGGCCTGTGCATATGGTGACCCCAGGGAGCCTGAACCGGGCCTCTCTCAGGAGCCACCTCTCTGCTTCAGATCATCTTGAATTAAGGCATTCCTATGTTGCTAATGTAACTAGGTGCCTGGCCTAGGCAGAAAAATGGTCTTAGAAAATAACGTCCTAGTCCTCGAAGTATTTCTAAAAGTAATGCACAAAGACAGAATCTGGAACACAACAACAATAGTGACAAGACAAAAGGAGACAGCATTATCAAGCATCCTATCAAGAAACAGAAAATAAAAGCAGAGACCCATAGAGCCTCAGATATTCTGAGGTTATCAGTTTATTTAAAAATAAGCATTTTAAGCTAGGTGTGGTTGGAGCATGTCTGTAATCCCAGCACTTGGGAAGCTGAGGCAAGAGGATTGGTGTGAGCTTGAGACCAGCCTAGACTACAAAAGTGAGTTTGAGGCCAGCCTGAACTGCATAGTGAGACCGTGTCTCAAAGAGACAAAAAAAAAAAAAAAAGGCATTTTAAATGAGTATGCCAAAAAACAAAATTGTGGTTTTCAGCTGAGAACCTAAAAAATATATTTCTTTTTTAAAAAAGATGTAAATATTTTCATAATATGCAAAACTAAGAAATTCAATGGTGAATTTAACAGATGTAACTGAAAATTGTTGACTCAAAAATTGACAAAAGCATCCAGCATTAAGTACAGAGAGGAAAAAAAAATATGGAAAAAAAGGTAAGAGACATAGGAGTTAGAGTGAAAAGATCCAAAATGTATATGATTGGAATAACAGAGAAAATGAGAAAAAAGCAATATTTCAATTCAACATTCCTGAACTGTTAAAAGGTATCAGGTCCCATATTCAGGAAATACTAGAACTCCAAAACAGAGTTTTTAAAAAAAAATCCACACCAAGCCACTCATAGTAAAACTACTGGAAACAAAAAGAAAATCTAAAAAGCAGAGAAAAATAGATGACTTTTAAAGGTATGTATAACTGACTTCTCAACAGAAACACTGATCAACAGGAGATGATAGAAGGGCCGGCCAAATAGCTCAGCAGATTAAAGCACCTGCAAGCAGGGGCCAGGGGTTCAATCCCCAGGCCTGCTGTGCCAGCCTCTGAGATGGCAATTGAGACTGGGTGTGATGGCGCATGCCTGTAATCCCACCTCTTGAGAGACTGTAAATAGGCAGATCACTATAAGTCTGATCTGGTAATGAGACCCTGAGCACCCTGTAGACCCTTCCCTAAAATATAAAAAAAGAAAAGAAAAAGAAGAAGAAGATGATGATGATGATGATGATAGAATGTAATCTTTAAAGTCCCGAAAGAAATTGCCAGCTTGGAATTTTATGCCCATTAAAAATACGCTTCAAGCTGGGCATGGTGGTGCATGCCTGTGATCCCAGCACTTGGGAGGCTGAGGCAGGAGGATCAATGCAAGTTCAAGACCAGCGTGGGCTACAAAAGTGAGCTCAAGGCTAGCCTGAACCACAGAACAAGAGCCCCTGTCTCAAGAAGACAATAAATAAATAAATAAACCCTTCAAATAAAGAATAAAAGTATGATTCTTTTTAAGGATGTTCAAACATTCAGGTAATTTGTCAATAATCTACAATAAAGAAAATGCTAAAGAGTGTTTTTGAAGCAGAAGCAGACTAATTTGAGAGGGAACATTGGAGTTTTAGCAAGGAATAAACAATAAAAATGTAAAAATAAGTCCATATCTAAATGAAAATTTATTGTATGAAGCAGTCAAAAAGTCTGTCTGTTGAACAATAAAAACAGAAATAAAATAGATACAAAAATGACATAGAACTGAGATAAAGATGAAATGAAGTTGAATTATTTTACGGTCTTTGAACTGACAAGGAGGCGAGCATAAGTATTATTAGGTTTCAGTTAAGTCAGAGCTAAAAGCTATAACATATGTGATATTACAATGAAATAATACAAAAGGCGAGAGACAGAGGACAAGTAAGACAAACAGAAGGCACAGGCTAACATGACAAATGTCAACCTAGATGTATCAGTAATTGAAGTGTCTACTCTCTAACCAGAAGTCAAAGTTTCTTAGACTGAATTTTTAGATTCTGCTAGGCTATTTAGAAAACAACACACACACATACACACACACACACACACACACACACACACACAAAGAGAAAAACAATGTAGAAATGTTAAAAGTAGAAAGATTACAAAAAAAAAAAAAGATATATCATGCCCAAAGAAGAGGATGTAGGTACATTAATGTCAGAGAAAAATGCCTTTATAATAAAAAGCAAAGCTAGAGTTTTAAAGCATATTTTATAATCATTTTTAACAACCCACCTCAGCTAACCTGCAAGATACAATTGCATGTGTCTAAGAACATAGAGCCCAGCCTCAAAGTATATAAAGCCAAAATTAATAGAACCATGGGGAAAAAAAATTCAAATCCACAGTCATAATGGAAAGCTTTTAACACATTCCCTATACAACCAAACAAGCAAATACTAAGTAAAGGTACCGAAGATTTGAAAACACAGTTAGGCAGGTGTGTGGTGGTACACATCTGCAATCCTACCACTTGACTGGCTGAGGCAGGGGGATCACAGTAAGTTTGAGGCCAACCTGAGTTACAAAATGAGTTCAAAGTCAACCTGAACACCATAGAGACACCCTGGCTCAAAAAGACAGAGACAGAAGACAATTAGCATGGCTTAATGGACAGATATGGAATATTGCACATAAAATCTAGAGGGTGCACATCTTTGAAATCACATGCCCATTCATAAGCACAATGGTGACAAATAAAGAATGCCAGGTGGGTATTTTAAATAGTTAGGTTGGTAAAGACCTCACTGAGGTAACATTTGAACAGAGAGCTAAGGACATGCCACAGCACAGGGAAGGACACACAGGCCCCGGGTGTTGGTTGGGAGAAGGAAGCAGAGCCACGTGACTGTCCTGGGAATAATGTTCCTGGCCCAGACAGCCCCAGGACAGCTGCGTGTCCACTGAACCAGGTCTCCTCCAAAATCAGCTTGAGCTGTCTGGTCACTTGCAACACTGTTTGCTCAGCCCTGTGGCATCCCTGGAAGGTACACTCCCTCTCTCCTGTCCCAACCAATCAGTCCTCAGGATGGGCACCTGGCACTGAACTGGGGCTGGTCCTCACCTGCAGCAGCTGCGCTTCGTTCCTGTGTTCCTATGCCTCAGGTGTAGCCCTCCCACTAGGGCAGGGAGTCACCTCCTGTCTGTGCCCGCCCAGGGAACATCCATAGGTCCCTCTGCTACCTTAGCTCTGGCAGAGCTGAGAAAGGACTGTCCTCGCTGGAGGGGGTCACAGGGGAGCTGCTGAGACAGCAGCTTGCGGGCCACTGCCTGGCTCCACTGCACGGGAAAACCCATTATTCCGGTCGAGGTGGCTTTGCACTCACAGGCCCACACACAAGCTCCGCCTTTGCAGCAGCTCGGTTACTGCTTGTTAGGGTCACTGAGCGGACACTGCCTGCACTGAGGATGTTGGATTAAAGTGACCACATCAGTGCAGTTCCGCAGCACAGCCTTCAGGCACTGCGACGTCACTGTCACCGTCCCTCTCTGTTCTATAAGCACTGCTGGTGGCTTCTGTCCTTGATCAACAAACATTGCAGCCCAGCACCAGGATCTGCAGGACTCCCTCTGCTTCTCTTTTGGGAATTGGGCTCCTTGTGGGCTCTGGTCTTCCAGGCTTGGTGGCCTCTGTTCCTCCTAAGGGATCCCAAGGGCCAGCAGTCCTCTTGGGTGGCCCCTGAAGGTGGCCCCTGAGGCTGCATTCCATTGCCCTCCTCAGGGTCACCCCAGAGGGCTCCCACCTACCTCTGTATCATCCTGGCACTTGTCAGTTCTTTCCAGAAGGAAGTCCACTCTTCAACTCCTCAGCTCACTGGCAGAGACTGAAGAAGTCTCTGGAGCCTCATAACTCCCATTTTACAAACTAACCTTGGGGGACAGGGGCTGGGAAACAAACCTTACAGTGTGAGTTAAAGCATGAGCAATTTAACAAATCTCTAAAATATTGTCATGGACACACTCCCTGTTCTGCTGGAGAGAGAAGACAGAGGTGCCCTCAGGCTTTTTTTAAAATCAAGATTTTAGTTTTTAAAAAACCTGCTTTTGATCATCAAACAATCTAGAAGCATTTGCTGGAATAACAAAAGTTATCATTTTTGGAAAAGTCAAATCTGCTAGCCCCCAAAATGTGGTTATGACCTCTGTCATTCTCACTCGACCGTGAATTTTAAGACTGAGAGCAGTCTAACAGCCTGCCCAAGCACACAGAGCTGGAAGGAGGTGGTTGCTTTGCTCCAAGTACTTGTGACACGGGCACTGTTTCCTGGGTCACGCATGGCCAGGGCTTCCTCAGACCTCTGTTGGCTGCAAGGAAATCACGAAGGAACTCCTGGCTCCCAAAGCTCTGCTCCTGGCCCCCTGCATCTGAGCTTTGTCTCTGGATTAAAGCATAACAGCATCACAGCATGTGGCCTTGCCTGAGTTGAACTGTAAACTAGACAGAAACGCCCTGTGAAAATAGAAACACACTTTTATTTACCAAAAGTAAAGTTCAGTGGTCTGAAGAGCTCCCATTTTTTGTCTGCACCCGTCAGCTTGCTTTGACTACTCTTAACATTAACGTTGAGAAAGAGATGAGGGTAAACAACCTGGCAAAACCAAGTATCACAGACCCTGGAGGGAGGCCCCGGGAGAGCGCCGCTGCACCACCCCACGTCCGCATTTTGGGATTTCGGGTGCTCAAGATGTTCACGGAGCTTTACTTCCATCAGGCAGGCTTCGGAGAAGCTCAGCCACAGTTCCTTGCTTGCGTCTCTGCTGGAGAGAAGAAGGCAGGAAAAAGCATTCCGTGCAGAACCTGCTCCTGCTGTACAGACAGGCAGTGTTATTTTCAGGGATATTGTGTTAATAGGAGAAAGCTGTTTCTTGGAAAATATTGCCTTCAAGTCCTGCGACTCTTTTCAGGTTATATAAAGGGGCATTAGGCAAATGCTTGGAAATTCAGCGGCTTCCTCGCTTGGGAATACGCGGGGCAGGGTAGACAGCCAGGCACCCCCAGCGGCAGCCGAGCAAAATGAGAACTGACCGCAGTTACCTTCCTAATCAGCCCGCAGCCTGGATAATATCAGCGATACTAAAGGTTACAGCTTTTGCTGTGATATATTGCTTCTTCAGAGAGTATTAAAGATGTTTTGAATCTATTTTTTAGGAATCTTGAAACCTCCAGTGGAACATTTTTGATGTTGTGGGTAATGCGGAAAGCAGCAGCACAGGAAGGCTGGACTCGGAGAGCCAGAGGTACCCCGGGGTGAGGACCCGGCAAGCCACTGCCCACTGCAGTTTCAACAGTTAGGAAGCAAGCTAGGTGGAACATATGCCGAGGGGTGGAAGCACACGTGCCTGGGGAGCGGTGTTATTTCTTTTATTTGCCTGGGGGTGGGGGAGAAGCAGACACCTCATCTCCCAGGAGTGGGCAGAATTTATTGGAAAGAGAGAGCCAGAGGAAATTTTCCGTAATCATGGAAGGAACTCTCTTGCTCTGTTGAGTATTCTTATTGTTTTGATTTTTTTTTTTTTTTACCCTTACTTGGATTCTCTCTGCCTAGAGCACACATTCAAATAAAAATTGCAACAAGATGCAATATAATTGTGGAAGCTGTGGTACAGGGTGTGACAGTTTATTTTGTATGCCAACTTTGCCTGAGCCCTATCTGCGTGCTCTGATATTTGGCTGGGCATTATTCTGGGTGTGTCCAGGAGAACACTCTTGAACAGTAATGGGGTAAATCAGGTTTCCCTTCCCAGTGTGCCCGCAGCCAATCCTCAGACCTAAATAGAGCAAAAGGTCACCCTCCCACCCCCTCATCCCCACCTACCCCCAACCCCCCATCCCCACCTAACCCCACCTCCCTGTAAAGGGGGCCTTCTCCTGCCTAACTTCCGTGTTGTGACACTGGTCTCTCCTTCCAGTCCACTCAGCTGAAACCTCAGCCCTTCGGGGTTTCCAGGCTGCTAGCTTTTAGTCCACAGCTCTCCTGAGTCTCAGCCCCCTGGACTTGGGCAACAACTATGTCATCAACTCTCTTTGGTCTAAAACTCACCAACTGCAAGTCTTGAGACTTCTCAGTCTCTCTTTCTCTCTCTCTCTCTCTCTCTCATATATATATATATATATATATATATATATATATATATATATATATCAAATAGTTGTATCAGTGAAGGCAGGCACCGAAATGTTGAGCACCTTCCTGAGCCCATAGTTGATCACATTGGCTAAGTCATCCATGAGAGCAGGTGGTCACCAAATCCCAAAGCGTTCATAGTGAGGCCAGGAAATGCTCTGTACTCATTCTTCTCTGCTGAGAAAATCAGAAACCATGAACTGTGTGAATGGAAACGAGGACTTGCACAATACAATCCATTCTCAGGCCAATGTTGGTCCTTCCCTCTAGGAGACCAGAGTGTCCCAAGCCTGATCTCTCCTCCAAGCCAGCCAGATACAAGCCCCAGGATGGGCAGCCATTCTGTCGCAAGGGGGACGGTTCCAGCCACTGCCCTGCTCCTTGCTCCTTACAGTCACCCCTTTGTTCACCCTTTGCTGGAAGGTGAGGAAACCACGAATGAAGCATTTTTAAATTTTATCAAGTCTGGGGCACAATTGTGCATACCTATAGTCCCAGCTGCTTGGAAGACTGGGGAAGAACGATAACAAATTCAAGACCAACCTGGGCAGCTTAGACCCTGTAACACAATGAGAAATAAAAGCATCTGGGAATGTGGCTTCCTGGCAGAACACTGGCCTAGCATGCATGGCTCCCTGGCTGCAATCCTCAGCCAGTGGGTGAGGCCCTAAGCTGGATACTTTGCTTGGGGACCTATGCAGGGCTGGCGCATTAGAGGCCTGCTTCAACCGGGGTCAGTGGGGCTGTTATGCTCTCAAAAGAGCCTAGTGCCTCACAGGGATTAGGGATTGGGGAGAAGCAAAGCAGAGAAATGGGCTCACTCATGTGGGCCATGGCCGTGGCTCCCCTGGAGGCCAAGGTTCCCAGGGCAAAGCACTGATGTTAGAAGACTAGGTCCCAGAGGAGCCAAATCAGGTGGTGACCTGTGTTGACAGAAGAGATTAAATGCTAGAAATATGAACTGACTGTTGGGATGCAGCATGCAGAGAGAGCCTCCTCCGTTGGTGACAAATCAATGTCTGATGTCAGGACTTCCTATTGACATCTTGATTAGAAGGGAATCAAACCTTCCTTCACTACAGAATGGGAACAGAGAGAAGGATACCCAGGAAGCCAGCGGCAGCCCCACCCAGCTGCTCAGAGGGAAAGGGTTCCTTATTAAAGCTTAGTTCATTCCTCAAACTTTTACTCAACTCCTACTATGTGCCAAGCCCTATCCTGGAGATGACACAGTCTCTGCTTCAAGGAATGCGTGGTATCGTGGCAGTGGAGATGAGCAAACAGGGATGGGGATCCAGAAGCACAATGAGCCCCACTGGAGACGCCCTGCCAAGACAAGGTGGGGCTCTCCAAGGGGATGGTGCTGAGCTGAGTCCTCATGCATCAGAAGGAGCAAGCTCTGCTGGAGGGCAGTCCCCAGGACATACAGTGGGCAAGATGAGGCCCCCCCAAAGGGAAGCAGCATCCTCCCTGATAAGCTGGTGAAGATGAAGTGCCAGGCTAGGGTCTCACACTGGTGCAGGGAAACCACACTGAGGTCTTAGACTTGATCTCTTAGATTCAGTGATGGCAAACCTATGGCATTAGTCCTATACCTGACTGTTATCACTGAAAGCTCTAGAAGGTTCACTGTCACTGCTTTAGACGGTGTGGGACACGGAGGTTTGGAAAGGAGAGTGATGCAGCCCTGTTTACATTATAGAAAGTTATCATTTTAGAAAAATTATTTTTGCAACACAAAGAACAGGTTAGGGCAGGGCCTGCAGGTGATGTA
>PVKN010000472.1:6172-75784 GCA_004027915.1 Capromys pilorides | reverse complement strand
GGAGAGGAGAGGAGAGGAGAGGAGAGGAGAGGGATTGTGTGGGTTCTTTCTCCTGTCAGTGTCCTTCGCAGAGTGGAAGCCAGAGTCCCACTTGTCAGGAACTCAGAAACGCCATCCAGCGTTGGCTCAGCACTGGTTCCTCTGTGGTTCCCCCCTCTACCCTCCTCAGTGCCCTTGGCCCTGGAATCCCCAGCCTTCTGATCCGGGCCCCAGGCCTGTGCCCTGGGCCTGTCTTCTATTTCTCTCGGTCATCTTGGAGAGGACTTGGTCTTTGTCACACTTGGCCGCTCTCGCTGTCAGCTGCTTCTGATCTTTTCCGCATCCTTGTGGGTACCCAAGTGTTGTTCTCAGACTGTCCACTCTGACCCTGAGAACATCAGCTCCCATTTCTGCTGACGACCCTCTTCATTAGAGACTCAGCTCTGCCTCCTCTGATGGCCACAGCTGTGGCACCTCTCCCTAGCTGCCCTCTGAAGCAGGGCGTTCTAATCCTGGCCACAGGTGGGGTGGGAGGAAACATTTGTCCTGCAGTCAGTGTCTCAGCCCCAGGAACCTGTCAGCCCTGAGGGGCAAAGCTGCCCACACTCCCAAGCCCAGCTTCCAGGGGTACTGGAGTGCCCTGGGGCCTCCCGCAGGTGCAGGGCCACTCTAGAGTGCCTGCTGCCAAGTGAGCCTGGGGGGCTCTAGAGACCCTTTGCTCTGAGCAGAATTCACATTCTGTCACTTCGTTTTGGGATTCTGGTGAGTACATGTGCCCTCTTGGAGGCCATTTGGTTCCAGCTGTGCCCAGGCCCCTCTGGGCGCCTGGTGTGCAGCTCTGAGGCAGGTCTCCCAGTCTCTGCAACCTACTGGCCCCTGTGGTGGATGCCTGGAGTTCCGTTACACCCATGTGGTCACCTTCCCAAGACCCCGCGTCTGACAGCAAGCCCAGGCCAGAGTGCAAGGCCCAGTGCTTGCAGCCAGCTCGGGCTGGGGATGTGGTCACACTGCAGCCAGGCTGGCCACTGGTGGGGCAGGCCTGGCACCCGGGTCCCTGTGCCCCCTGAGTCCGTCTATTGCCCCCCACAGTCCAGGGGTGATCCAGAGCACGCTCTGCCCCCCGCACAGCTTCTCTCACTCTCGTGGTCCGCTTGCTTCCCCCACCTCCCATCAGCCAGCGTGCTTGTCAAGAGAAAGTTAATTAAAAACATATTTTTTCTAATTAAATGGTAGGCTGTGCTGTGTGAACAGTGCAACTCTTGTTTAGGGCTAGTCCCTCCCTGTTGCCAGGACGACCCAGGACCCAGCAGAGCAACAGCGCACAGCCAGCACACAGGGACACGCGCCCAGGGCAGCTAGGCGCACGCAGCTGGCAGGCCTCTGCACAGGGCAAGCCTGGCGCCTCCCCAGATTTGCCCCGCATGCCCTCTGCACCCCCAGGAGGCTGCCCATGTGACCATGGACTGGCGCGCAGTCACGGCCTCCGCAGCTCAGAGGGGACCTGTGTCCCGAACTCCTGTCAGCCCCTCTGTGCCCTGCACCCCATGTGGAGCTCGGGCTCCACCATCCAGCTGCCAGCCTGGCACCCAGGCTCCAGCAGCAAAAGATTGCCAGGCTCAGCGCCACTTATGCCCCGGGCCTCCCTGGGGCCTCAGGCGGTGTCAGTTCCTCCTGTTTTGTTGGGAATGTTTGCCTCCTGTAGTCCTTCCTGAGCCGTGGTTTTCAGACTCCTGAGTGCTCAGAATATTTTATGTTGTGAAATGGGTCTGTGAGCCTGCTTGTCTGCCTGTCACCTGGATAGTCCCAGGATGGCAGGGGACGTCCCAGGACCCTCAAGATGAACTGAACTGCACTATAAATTCTGCAGAGCTCCTGTCACCTCAAACACCTGGACTCTCGCTTGCTTGCTTGCTTGCTTGCTTTCTTTCTTTCTTTCTTTCTTTCTTTCTTTCTTTCTTTTTTCTTTCTGGAACTGGGGATTGAACTCAGGACCATGCACTTGACAGGCAGGCACTTGTGCCCCTGAGCTAACTCCCCAGCCCTGGACTCTCATGTTCTATTCTGCCTGTCAGGTCTCATCTTTGGGGAGTAAGTTGCCACCCTGGGTCAGCGAGTGCCTTGACATGGATGTCCACGCCCTGCTTCACCCTGTGGACAGGAGGTCACCCTTGTTCATGCCTGTCAGCTGTCCCCATCCCCGAATCTGTCCTTGACCTAGAAGTGTCTTGTGACTCCAACTCCGGTGTGCTGTTTTGTGTCCCTTCTCTTGCTTTTGTCTAGTTCGTTCGTTTCAGCTTCTATCTCTGTAACTTTCTCTTTTTGGGCTCTTGGACGCAGTTTCTTTTTTATTTATTTATTTATTTGTTTGTTTGTTTGCTTGTTGTGTTTGTTTGTTTCTTTATTTATTCATTTTGTGGCTGGCTCAGCCTGCCCTGGTGGTGGCGCTGGTGCAGCATGTGGTGCCGGGGATCGAACTGCAGTCCCCGCAGTTGCCTGAGCCCTCCTAAGCAGGCGCTTTAGACCACTGAACCATCTCGCCAGCCCCAGGACGCAGTTTCTTAATGGAACAAGAGACGTATTCATATTCGGGGCTTCTCTGTTAGTCCCGAGGATGTTCAATATTGTCACATTTTCCCTTGCTGTGCTTCAGCCTGCCTACCGTAGGATTCTGACGTGAGCTCTTCTCCTTCTGACCAGGAGCTTCTGTCTTCACCTCTTCCTTAATCCAAGGGTAGCCAAGGTGAACATTGCGCTGCCCCTCTGCTCCCCTGGCCCTGGGGACTGCTCCCTCCTGGGTGGCCCTCTGGTGGCTCTGTCTTTATACTGGGCCTGCTGCCTGCTGTTTTGGTTTGCTTTGGTTTGTTTGTCTGTGGTGTGCTCCGAGGGTGGCTGGTCAGCTTGACTGCAGCGCACAGGGAAGACAGGCGTTAGCGATCTGTCAGGAAGACTTAGGAAGGAACAGCAGAGCTGGCCGCAGCATAGTGCGGACAGAGGAGTGGACAGCAGGGTCCAGAGCTGGCCTGTCCACCACAGACTGGCTCCAGGCCCTGGGCTCCACAGCATAGGCTGAGCTTCACCCTGCATCTAGCGGCCTCCTGGGCCATTTCTGTCTTAAGCAGTCCTGGCAGGCCCAGGCCTTCACCCAGGCTGAGCCCAGGAGGTGTGTGCCAGGGGACAGTGGGACTGGTCTGTGTCACCAGTGGACACAAAGGCATCGCTCTGAGGCCCTGGACTCCCAAGGCCTAGGAATCAGGTTCAGGCCACGGGGGGCCTGCTCTGTCCTTCCTTGTGCAGCTAGGGACATTGAAGGAGACCTCTGTCCCCAGCTGTGCTTCAGGGCACCTAGGCTTCCACCCAGACTTCCCCATTCCCATGGCCCCCTGGAGCACCTCAGGGTCGCCAGCTCCCACTGTCCTCCCGTCCTTCTCAGTCCGCACAGGAGCCCTCAGAGACTGCACCACAGCGTTAGCGCAGACCTGGAAACTGAACATGGCTCCTCCCAGCGGGAGCCCTGGGGGCCCAAGGCATTGGCATTCAGTTTGGGGTGTGGGGTGGGGGGGGGATATGCTCCCTCTTTCCTGTGCTGCTGAAGTCCTCAGGCCATAGAAGACCTCAGAGCAGCTCTGCCCTCCTGCCTCTTGCTCAGGGTCAGGACTCGGAGCCAAAGGGACACACGAAGCCCCACCCTGTCAGGAAGCCGGGCACCCGCAGGGCGAACGCCCGATTACGGTGGTTAATTTGAATTCCATAAATTCTAGTCATTACAGAGGAGCATGATGCTTCGTGTAATTGGTTTAGGGCCTCTTAAAACTACCATGAAATATTTAAGCCATATTGGAAGGAAACATCTGCTTTTCTACTGGAATATGTATACCAATAGAAAACAGTAATTTTCAAACTTGCACGGAAGAGTGAAACATGGAAATCTTAGGGCCCTCTTTTTCTTCCTGCAAGTAATAATGGGTCAGGTGTTTTACGGAATGTGTTGGGAGTCCACCCAGGCCCCCCTCATCCCACCCAGTGCTGGAGGCCCCGTCCCTCCAGCCCCACTCAGTAGTGACTGACGGTCAGGCAGTGGGGGAGGTGCTTAGAGGCCACTGCTCCCGGGGCAGGCTGCAGCCACCTACAAGGCCCCAGCTCTCTGCAAGCAGGCTCCCCATCCACCCCAGCCCCTGACACCCTCAGCCCACTGCACAGGTTACTGCCCTCCTGGTCCTCTGGGGCTGCATCTCCTATGCCTTAGGGATTGTGCGCTCTCTGGCCCCTGTGCTCCCTGCTGGTCCCTCACGGCAGCCATTCCCTCTGGGCAGGCAGCAGTGCTGGGGGCCCGGTGCCTCAGGACTGAGCATGCACCCACATCTGCTCCTGCCTCCCGGTCTGTAGGTGGCCCCAGACCTGGAGGGACACCTGGGGCCAGGGAGGACACGGGTAGAGAGAAGGGTCCGGGCCCAGAGAGCCCTGTGGGGTCTTCACACCAAGAGCAGCAGGGTCCAGGAGCTGAGGGCAGCGGCCACTGGGGTCTCACGCACCTCCTGAGACAGCTCTACAGACCCTGCGACACACCCACTGCCTACACCGGGCCTCCCACCTCCTGACAGGGCTCCTGTGACTGTGGCCCTGCGCCAGCTCCTGGTGGTCCACATGCCTGCCACATTAAGGGCACAAGCTGTCTTCATTTATTTTTACTGCATTGCATTCCCAGCGCTTTCTATTTTCTAATTTTGATCCAGGGTCCTGTTAAGTTGCCCAGGCTGGATTCAAACTTTGGATCCTCCTGCCTCAGCCTCCCAGAATACAGGGACGACAGATGTGTGCTGCCACACCCGGCTGTGCGGTTCAGCTCCTCAGCCTGGCAACGCTGTCCTTGATGGCCGTTCGCCTCCCAACAATCCCACTGCAGTAACCCCTAGCTAGACCTAGAAGTGCTATGTCCCCCTCACCTCCGGGCAGCCCGTATCTCCTCCCCTAGGGACATCAGGATGCACTGCCCAGGCCTGGGGGAGCTGGGCCTGAAGATGAAGGTGGCAGGCAGGCTGGGTAGCCACACTGCCCCCCAGAGGCAACGAGGCTGTCCCCAGGGTCCAGAGCCTAGGCAGACGCCAGACCTGTGAGCACCAAACCTCCCAGCATCTAGTTCCCAGCTGACAGCAGGGAAACTGAGGCTGGAGGGTGTCTGAGGAGCCCCAGGGCTGGTTTGTTTGCCCCACTGTGAGCACCTCTATGATGGGGGGTCTCTTGGGGACAGACACTGTAAGGGAGATGGGTGTTCCCTACAAGACCTGCCCCAGCAGACCCCACAGCCTCTTCTCAAGGGTCACAGGCAACCCCCCACTCTGTGTCCTTCTGGGCAGTGGCCCCCTCAAGGTTCTTGGGCCACTGGGCTCTGAGGTCTTAAGCACTGTCCGCATAGAACATACCCCCCAGCGCAGGACAGGGACTCCAGAGGGTGGCATACAGTTCAGGAGCAGGGGCAGGCAGGAAGGACATGGGGCTGGACTCCAGCAGCCAGCACCTGCCATCAGGGCTCTCTGCACAGCAGAGGAGGTGGCAGGCAGAGCGAGGGGACCCTCCTCATGGCCTCCCTGCTGCCACAACCCCACCCGCCTAGAGATGGAGGCCAGCTGACCGGGACAGTCACGCAAGCCACCAGCCAGCTGTCCCCTCAGGGCTACCTGCCTTCCAACAAAAGAGGAGCAACCAGGGGGCCCCCAGCCCAGGATCCTGCTGCTGTCCTGGGGCAGGCCTGGCCCAGATGTGGATCTGAGGAGCAGTGCTCTGAGGGGGTGGGAGGGCCGTGTGTCCACCCCAGCTTCGATGTCACTGCCCGGGCAGCAGAGCCAGCTGTGGGCACTGCGCCCAACACAGGTCCCTGGGGCCCAGGGGGGAGGGCAGGAACAGCTAATGAGTTCCAGGAGGTCAGCTGTGCGGGGCCCACAGCCCATAAACCCTTTATTGGTGTCTCAGGAGGGAAAACCCGGATGTGGCCATTTATTTATTTTGGATTTCACTTTTCTCTTTATAACATGCATTTCCAAGAGTGGAACTGGATTTTTAAAGAAACAGGCTCCTTTTCCAGGGGAAGGGAGCTCTTTGTTTTTCTGATCTGGGAAGAAGCAGTCCTTAATTTTGTAAAACCTGGACCACTGACCCCATATCTTGGCTGATGGAAACCCAACACATCCCTCGAGGCACCCAGGTGGGAGCGTAGGTCCCCCCACCCCCGAGGGAGGCCTTCTGGGCCACTCACTACCCCTGCTGGCCTCAGCAAGTGGAAGCAGGATGGGCACTGCACAGCAGTGGGCAGGGCGTGGTGCCCACTGGGGCCTGGTGAGCTCGTGAGGTGGCACAGCAGGATGCCCCGGATCCCAGGGATGCAAGCAGATCTCCTCTTCTGGGTCACCTGCACAAAGCCAAAGAATCAGGGATCCAGGCTTTCCTGTTCCCCCTTCTGCAAAGCCAGGCCTGTTCATGGGGCCCCCATGGATCCCACACAGCCACAGAGACTGCTCCCTCCCAAGGGTGTGGCACAGG
The DNA here is from genome assembly GCA_004027915.1 of Capromys pilorides. NCBI lineage: Eukaryota > Metazoa > Chordata > Mammalia > Rodentia > Capromyidae > Capromys > Capromys pilorides. The sequence continues at coordinate 69,274 of PVKN010000472.1, read as the reverse complement.
GCCACGGAGCCCATGGTTTGCATTGGGAAGCAGCTGCTTCCTGGCCTTGAGCCCACACCCTGTGGCTGAGGACATGGTCAGGGCAGCTTTAGCCCCAAGGATGAGGGTGGCTATGCCACTGTCCTAGGTTCTCTGGGCTGGGGTTGGCACCTGCACCAGGGTAGGGTATGTATGCACTCAGTGGGGGGCACTACTGCAGGTGAGGGAGGTCAAGGCTTCTGTGCCACCCACCTAGAGAGAGAAGGCCCCCCAGAGGGTCCCCTTGTGCCCCCCGCACTGCTCTTCTCTCCTGAGCTCCCACTCCCGCTGCAGACCTGGAACCTTAGCAGCCAGTGCTCTGGACACTCCCAGCAGCTCCAAGGGCTCAAAGGCCTTCCCAGGGGCACAGGGCTCTCCAAGAGCAGGCTGGCCAGACCTCAGGCCCCTGCCAGGAGCCCACTGCTGCCCACCACAAGTCCTCCCCTGCTCTGCAGATGGAGCAGGAGGTGCTGGGAGCTGAGAAGGGGCAGCGAGGCCAATCCCTGATCAGCCTGCCCCAGGAGGTAGATGAAGCCCTGCAGCAGAACCGGCCACTGCAGGTGAGCTGGCTGGGCCACAGCACCCTGCAGCCTTGGTGGAGAACTGCATGGGCTCAGGCAGGCGGGGGTCCGGTGTCACTCGTGGGCAGACTGCCCCGATGGAGCCAGAGCAGCAGTGGGGTTCACCTGGGGCCCCTGAGTTTTCCCCAGGGCCCATGTCCCCCAAGACACTATAGTCTCTATGGCTGTGTGGGATCGATGGGGGTCCCGTGAACAGGCCTGGCCGACCGCTAGGGTTCCCCGGGAGCCTGAGTGAGGAAGTAGGCAAGTGTCACTTCAGGACTTGCAGGCCTGTGGGTTGGATCTGGCAGGAAAGAAACAGCGCCCGAGGATAGCGAGGGTCCCTGGGCAGCCTTCCACTGCAGAGGGCAGTAAGGGGCCCACATGCTTGCTGCAGGTCCAGCTGCAGGCCACACGGGCCCTGGCATCCCGAGAACAGACCCACCGGCGTCAGATGAAGGGGCTGGAGGATCAGGTAAGTCGGGACCCAGGCAGGGGAGGGAGGGCAGGCCCCCTACAAAGTGGTAAAGCCCTAAGCATCTGTCTGCTGCCCGCCCGGGGCTGTGTCTGTCCTGCACTAGGAGGGAGGCAAGCATGACTTCCAGGACAGCTTACCATGCCCTTTGGTATCCTCCCCTGCCTATAGGATGGTGTGGCTGAAAGGACGCTATAAAAAGAACTGGGGGCTCGCACAGGGAGCCCTGGGGACACTCCTGTCCTTAGTCACATATGTGGGCATGGTTAGTGGGTGAGGGTGCACGCAGGGCTAGGGTATGGGAGAGCATGCACCCCATACATGCACATGTACAGCAGGCCTGCAGTGCCATGCCAGGGGCTTGGAGCTACCAAACCTCGGAGCCCTGTGTTCAGAACCCTGCTCTGTGGACAAGGGCACTCAGGCCATATGCGGCCCAGGGTCAGCCCTGTCACCATCCCCGAGCTACTTCCCTGTCACTGTGTCTCATGGTCTGCCTAGAAGAGCTGTCCATGGCAAGTGGGCAGTAGCCTCTAGCCAGGATGCCCGGGTGGCATAGGTGGGGAAGGCCCTGCATCTCCTCTGGCTGCTGCCCTCCCAGCACACAGCACGGGGTCCTGGCCACACCCCGCCACCCCACCTGACCAGGCCCTTGGCTGTTCCCAGGTGACCAGGCTCAAGGAACAGCTGGCCCAGGAAGTGCGGCCACAGCACCGGCATGCCCACCTCTACCAGGCCTCCCAGGCCAGGCAGTGAGTGCTGCAACAGACCCCGGGCAGCTTGGCTCCTTGGGCTGGAGAAGCTCCATGGTACTGCAGAGGACGCCAACTGCAGGAGAGGGCACAGGTGCCCTGGCCAGTCCCCACCACCCATCAGCTGGGGCATTCTGGTTCTGTGGACTGTGAAGTCCCCGCCATGGGAGCTCTGCTGTGGCTGTGATGGCTTGGCTGCCTGTCACTGCACTCCAACACCCTTCCCGTCATGGACAGTGGGCTGTGGGTGCCTCCTCAGCCACCCCTGGCTCTCATTTCCACTTTGGACGTGCCATTCCTGCCAGACCCTGGTGGCCAGGCCCTGCCAGGCCAGCTTCTTTGGCCACAGGCAGCATTCCCAGCCTCGCTCTGTAAACACCGGGAAGCACATGGGAAACATTTCCACCAACCGGAGCCAAAAACACAATGTCCCGCAAGGCCAACAACCACAGCCCCTGTCCAGAGGTTGCGGAACCTCCCGCGTCCAGGAACTGCGGCCTGTCACAGTGGCAGGTGGCTGGAAATGACTCAGATTTGAGTCCTCGTGACTCATTGGCCATAAGCAGCACTGGAGTGTGAAATCTGAAGTTGTTCCACTGGCTCCTGCGTTCCCGGCCTGGAGAAGCTGGGAAAATTCCCATGGGAACCTGGGCTCAGTTGCCACAGGGCCTGTGGCTTCCATGTGGCCTGCTGCGCCACCCGCCAGCCTTTTCCCTGGGCTTCCCACAGAGCTGCACAAGGGGATGCACCTTCCCCTGCCTGGCTCTCATGTGGAAAGCAGCACCTTCCCAGGACCAGGCTGCAGAAGCCCCGTGTGGCCCTGGCCTGCCCCCACACAGGGCACCAACCCATGCCAGCCACCGTAAGCCATGCCCATGCTGTCAGAGGCTATCCTGTCTGGTCAGCCCTTGGATTTACCTGTGCTTACTAATGGAGTTATCATATAACAAATTCCAAAGCCAGCTTGGGCAGGTGGGCAGAGAGACCTCATGGTCTGACCACACCACCCATTCATCAGTGGCAGAGTAAGAGGACCTGACACTCAGCCTAGCTCTGAGGGGAAGCTCCAGGCACAGATGTTAGTGGTAGCAGGGCACCCTGAGGCTGTGCCACCCACAGTGGCCAGGTACAGGCAGCTGTGAGCCATCAGAGTGCGGCTGCCCCAGCACCTGTGAAATGCAGTATGTGACTCACAGGCTTGGATGTGACCCACACACACCTAGAGGACAGCAGTGCCTTCTGGGAGGTAAGGCCAGGGATGGGATGAGCTGGATGCCTTCCACATGCCATGCCCAGTGCCTGGACGGCTCCACAGCGACCTGCTTCCAGGACTCTGGAGAAAGCATGGTCCAGCTTGAGGGATGTTGCAGTGGGCTCCGCCCAACAACCAGCTCAGGCAGCCTCTCCAGGGGCCTATGGGGCTGGGATAGAGCCCTCGGGCCTCGTGCTTGCAGAGGGCAGCCCCTGGAGCCTCATGGATACCAGATTTTCACATGGATTTGTGCCTCAGCCCACGCACAGCTCCTCAGGTGGCCTTGGGGGCCTCTGTGGCTCCAAGTCAAGTCTTCAGTGGCTGCCCCCCCAGATGTGGTCCATGCTCAACATCTCTGTCCTTATACGGTTCAAGACAGAGAAGCAGAACATAAAGATCATAACCAGCCCCGACACTGAGGGAGACCCCTCGTGGCTGCGCCAAAGGCCCCAGGCCATAGCCCCCTCTTTCCCTTTGTGTACCATGCTCATACATGGCACAGTTGAGGTCGAAGCTTGTGTACTCCCTGGAACATTGCTTTTTAAAATGATCATTACAGACTGGGCATGGCGGTGTGCGCCTGTAATCCTAGCACTTGGGAGGCTGAAAACGGGGATCACTATGAGTGCAATGTGTGTAACGAGATCCTGTCGACCCTGTACTAAAATACATTTAAAAAAATAAAATAAAATGATCTTTACTTGAGGTCAGGTCATAGAGTTTTCTCCATGTCATCAAAGATGCCTCTGAAGCACAACTTTATCCTCAGAAGAAGCTTTGGGGTCAGGGAGGGAAGGAGAGAACAAAGAGAACCGTCTCTGCAGGAGGACCTAGGAGACCTGGGGAGCCCCACATTCAGCTCCTCCAGGGGACTGACCTAGCGCTTAGGAGATGGAGGAGGTGCCTGCAGCTCCCGTGCCTGGCCCCTCAGGCAGCTCCTCCCCAAAGTGAACTCGGAGGTCCTACACAGTGGGGCATGGGGAGAAGCCAGGTCAGGCTGAGCAGTCCCCTGCCTGCTCCCCGCAGCCCCACAGGAGGAGCTGCCCTCTTCCCCTGTCCTGGCTTCTCTCATCCTGGAATGGGGCGCTTGCACGGGGCCCAGGCTTCTGGCTGCACCCACGTGATGGGACCAGCTGCACTGCGGTCCTGCGCTCCACCGCCACCTCGGTCCTGTCCTCTGCCACCAGGTGCCCAAGTCCTATGTGCCCTGGGGTGGCTCTGGGGCTCCCTATGTACATGCACACAAATCAGGCTCTAAATTGAGGTGCTACAGCCCGTGGGGAGGGCTCGAGTTTCCTGCCACAGTACACGAGCCCCCTTGATAAAGCAATTTTGGTTTTGATAAATGTGGATTTTCTGTGGCAGAGACCAAGGCGCCCTTGAGTCCAGAGGGGGACCTAAAACAGCACATTGCTGAAAAGTATTTCCTGATCATATTTTTAGCACCTGAAAAAAACATTTTTTTCTCCTTTTCGCCTGTGCAGTTGTGTGTGTGTGTGTGTGTGTGTGTGTGTGTGTGTGTGTGTGTGTTTTCTTTTAATGAAATGCGATGCCCAGCAGTGGTGGGGCTTGTGTTAACCCCTAGTCTCCCAGGCCCGCCTGGAAATCTGCATGGGGAAGGCTGTGGTGGGCAACAGGACCAGGTGCAAGTCAGTGTGAGTCACTCTGGGGTCCACGATTGGGGGGGGGCTCGCACACCGCTGTCTGAGGGATAGCTTTGGGTGGCCGGCCTGATGTCTGTCCTGGCCCACCCCATGCTGTGCACCTGTGGGGCCCTCTGTGTACCTGGTGCTGTGCTGGGCCCCGGGGCAGCCTGGCCCCAGTGATCCCAGATAGACCCCAGCCCAGCCACATGGGCTTTTCCCAGGGCCTGCTGAGCCCTGTGCCCAAGTACAAGAGGCGGAAGGCAGAGTAACAGTGTAGGGAAGGGAGCGGGGCAAGAAACACAGCCTCATGTGCCGTGCTGTGGCCTCCTTCACGCCGAGACCTCCCCTTCCACCCTGGAAAACCATCCACGAAGGAGGCAGGGCTGGCGAGCAGGCACCACCTGAGCCAGGAGGCGGAGGCTGCCAGGCCGTTCCAGGGTACCCTGTCCTCTTCGGCCTCTGGCACACAGCCAGGCCTCTGGCAACTCTGTCCTTCATGTCTGGCCCACTGCCCCCCTGAACGTGATGCCACAGTAGTGTTGTCGTCCTGGGACCTCAAAGCCAGGAGCTAGCCGGGAGCTGATTCTCACACAGGTGCTGTGGGCCAGGGCCTGTGCCTCTCAAGCCTGAGCTGATCCCTCTGCAAAACAGGGTGGGTGTACCAAGGGGGGGCACGTGGGGCAGATAACCCATGCTCAGGCATAGGGCCTTGCTCTGAGGGTCGTGCTGGTGCAGGGTGGACAGCGGGGCGCCTCCTCCCATCTTGTGCCCAGCTCTGATACCACAGTTAGCACCTGGGACCGGAGGCAGCCCTCCAGGAAGCCCCAGCCCTGCGCTCACAGAGGAACCTGCACCTGCCCCCTAGCAGTCATGTTTAATGTTCCTTCTACGGGCACATTGGAGACATCATAGAAATTACAGAAAAACAAGCTAAACACCCAACTACCACCTTGGTGACAGCTGCTGTCGCTGTGTGCCTTCTCTGCCCGCCTTGGGGGATGCACTCTTGTCTTCAGGGCTCCAGTCAGGTCCCATGCTGGGATCTGAGAGCGGATTGGACGGTGGAGCCTGTGGCACAGGAGTCCAGAGCCCAGCGACCCAGGGACCAGGCAGGCCCAGCACAAGACAGACACTCAGAGCGATGCCCCAGGTGCCGGTTGGGACACCACGCTGCATCTACAGCAGGGGTGGCTGGGGCCCCCTCCTGCCAGGCAGGCTTGCAGGGTTCCAGGGTCTCAGCGACCATCTCCCAGAAGGACGGTCTGCTCCACGCAGAGGTCTGCACAGGCATTTCCTCCCGCACCTGGCAGGACACCGCCCTTGAAATGCGCCCCCCCCCCCGGCCCCTGTGGTTGCACAGGCTGAGTCTGCTTGATTCCTTGAAGCCCCGGGTCCCCCGCAGCAGGTATCTAGGGTCCTGGATCCGAATAAATTTCGCTACCTTTGCTACAGGTCCAGGCACCTCCTCTGCGCTAGCGCTAGCCCTAGGCAAGCTGCCAGGGGGACCCGAGCCCAGGAGCGCGCTCAGGTCTCCAGGGCCCGGCTCGGGCCTGGACGCCAGGCAGGCCTGGCACTTTAAGGGATGCTTATTTGCATGCCCCGCCCCGCCCTTCCCCGCCCATCCCCAGTCGCGAGCATATTTAAAGGCGCCTGCCTTGGAGCCTTGGCAGAGCCTGGGGGGCGCAGCACCTGCGCGCCGCGGACTGCGGGGATCGCACTCGCGATGCGGCGCGGCGCCGCCTGGGCGCTGCTGCTGGCCGTGGCGCTGGGGCTCGGGGCGCCAGGGGTGCGCGGCACGGTGTCGCTGGCCGACTTCTACCCGTTCGGCAAGGCGCGCGGGGACGCCGTGACCCCGAAGCAGGACGACGGTGGCTCGGGGCTGCGGCTGCTCTCCGTGCCCTTCCCCTTCTTCGGTGCCGAGCACTCTGGCCTCTACGTGAGTATCCGGTCGCGGGAATGCGCTGACCCGCCGCCGCCCGCCCGGACTCCCGCCGCGGCGACTTGGCACCCTGCGGCGGCAGGGGTGGAATAAGGACAGCGTTCCCGCGCCAGGCGGACCACGGCCGAGGCGCGGCAGGGCAGGGCGCGGCCGGGACACCTTGGCGCTGCCGCCTCCCCGGCCGCCACGTCCGGCCCTCGTGGGGACTTGGGCGGTGCGCGGGTTCCTTTGCAGACGGCCAGGTGGCGAAGGACCTCACGGTCTCGCTCTCGGTTTCCCAAGTGGGTACTTGGTTTGGGCTCCTCCTTTGCCACTTGCGAGGTCCCCAGATGGCACTGGAGCCCAGTGAGGGAGGCTGTGGCCCGCTCCCCACCCCCACCCCCGCGGTGGCATCTGGCCCTTTTGCAGACCAGGGCTCTGGCAGTGTGACAGGCCCTCCCCGGTGCCTTATTCCTGTGCTGGCCGCTCAGCCTCAGACACTAAACAGGACTCCCGGAGGGACACCTTGGGGCGGAAGGGCAAGGCCTGATGCCAGATCTGTACCTGCGCTGCACAGACAACTCTGGCCGCCACTTGTGGGCCTCACTAGGGTGGAATGGGGTCGGGTCCCCTGGGCCACCTGAATCCAGCGGTTACCTCAACACTGCGGCCCCAGCCGTCACCTGTGCCAGGTCCAGCATCGTCACCAGCACTGAGTTGTCATCTGCTGTAGCAAGTCCCAGCGGTACACACCCACCTCCACCGTCAGCACTGCCACGGTCCCCCGCCTAAAAGATCACCTTCTCCATGTGCACTGACTCGCAGTCCACCACCCACCTCATCATCCCCAGCCACGTCTTCCGTACGGTTGTCACCGTGCTGCACTCTGTCCACAGGCCTGTCCAACACTGACACAGCTTCAACTCCCTGCTCGCTTGCAGGGGCCAGCAATATTCACCCTGGCCACCACGCGACCTCCCTGTGCCCCTCAGGCAGGCCTCCCCCAGGTCAGGGCATGGTCTGGTAATGTGACACTGAACATGCATGTGCAGATCCTTTCCGGAAAGTCCTCTTGGGCCAGGGCTGTCCAGAGCAACAGGGTGGACTCCTGGAAGTGTGAGGTGCACAGACAGAGCCCGCTCCAAGCTGGCCCGGCCAGAAGAGGCCACATAGCTTAGGAATGGGAAAACCCTGCGGACACCACCCTGACTGACCTCTGTCAATACGTTCTTTATGCATTTAAGCCAGGCTCAAACTTCCCTCTCAAATCGCAGGTGAAAATATTATTAAAACAGTTGATCCTCTTAACAGCCACACCAAAATCAGCTACCCTTGCCAAATTCCTCCGTGGTGTCACGGCACACGGGGAGATGCTGTTCTAAGTGGAAAGATCTGCTCGCAAAATAAATGGTTTCATCAGAAATGAGCCCGCTGGCCGCTAGCACGGATCTCCACAAGAACTTTTTCCTGAGACAGCTGTAGTGTTAGGGAGACGCTTGGCGATGTGGACATGCAGCGTGCTCGCCACCTTTCTGTTAGCTCGGTAGGAAAGAAACGGAATTCTTCAGGGAGCCACGCCCAGGGCATCTGGCTTCACACAGCCACGAGCACTCTGGCCAAGGCCAGGGCCAGGCGTGCGGGGTGTGGAAGGAAAGCTTGATGGGAAAGCGTTTCCTCTGGAGTGAAGGAACCTACAAGGCCCTGCCCTGTCTCTCATGCAGGGCCACATGGTCAGCAAGGTGCAGTGTGGACGGCTCCCAGCCCAGCACCTTCCGCCAGGACACAAGGCCCTCAGAGGTGGTCTCTACTGCCCTCTGTCCTGAGCCTGTGGCTTGGACCAGCAGGCTTGGTGCCGGAGGGAAAGAGGTCTTGTCCTTGTACTGTCCACTGTCACAGTGGAAGCTAGGTGTGCCCCATATGAGGCCAGTATTCCTTGGGGGTGGGCTGCATTCAAAGTGTGCACCGTATGCATGGTGACTCTGTCCAGAAGAGACTGCCATTCTTTCTCATGTCACAAGACTATACCTGGCATGTCGTGTGGCTCTGAAATTGCCGAGAGGATATTTGATTACTATGGTTCTGGGCCCTGGCAAGGGTCAAGCTGCTGGCGTCACCGCCAGCTCTGTGCAGATAGGTGTTGAGTGCATGGTGCCTGCAGACCTGGGAGCCTGTGATGGTGCAGCCTTCCTCTCAGAGTTGTGTAGCAGGAGAGGGAGTTCCTGTTTCACATGTAGGCTTTCCCTCAGGGCCTCTTGAGGCCACATGAAAGAGCATGCTTACTTGCTACCAGGAGCCCAGCTATGGCCTCTCACTGGGGGCAGAGAAGCCAGCTGGGCCCCGTGTTACCTGTCCAGCCTGTGCCTCTGCGGTAGTCTGTCATCCATTGCAATAGTCGCTAACCATAGCATCTTAGAAACCCTTCACCCTCCTTATCATTTGGAAATCTTTGGAGTCAGTCCAAGGATTGAGGCACCCTGAATGGGAAACAGGAAGGTCTGGGGTCTGGGGTCAGGGGTGGGCTGTGTCCCTGAAGAGCCCACAGGCAACTTGCCATCAGCTTGGCCTCTTGACTAGAGCTCTGGCTGGCCAGCTGTGCCCCCTGGGAACCCCTGCCTGTCTGCTCAGCCTGAACTGACCCCCGCTCCTGAGAGCCAGGCCTAGCATTGCTTACCTGTGTCATTGCTCACAGGCAGCTGGTGACCTCTGCTGGTCCTTCCACCTGCCTCAGTTTGCCATCTCTGCAGAGCAGGCAGTACTTTCCTCTCCCGAGTCCACTCCCAGATCTGTGTCCACTCAGGCCATGAAGCAATAGCTACACATTTGTCACAGGCATAGTCAATGAGGAGCAGGACTCAGGAAGGCGGCGGGGTTGGGTGGGAGTTGAGGCTGCTGGGTACAGATGAGAAAGCCGAGGCTGCAAGTGCTTCCCTGCCCCTTTCTGCCTCCGGGCTGCACTCTGGCTCTGACCTAGCTTGGGTGCACCTTCATTTTCTTGTCTGGGACCTGTGCCCCTTAAGTCAGGGACCCATCTGTGCTGATGGCACCAGCCCGATGGTGGGCCAGGGTATCTGGCCCAGGGCTGCTGTGGTGGGTATGCCCAGGTGCAGCTCTCTCTGCCAACCCCTCGAGGCCAGGCAGTGTGAGGCCAGGTTACCCACACTGCATGCCAGCACGTTGCATGGTTTCCCAAACGACCTTGGCAGGTGGGTCTGGGCTAGGCTCTGCTCTTGCATACAGAGCCATAGGGATTGCATGCTTCAGCTGCGTGGGAGGCAGTCACTGTCAGACAGCGGCAGAGCACCACACTGCACATGGCCTGGATGCAAGGCCTGCGGAAAGAGGAGCTCACTGGGAAGTCAGGTGGGGTGCATGTTTGTTGTGCACCGGAAGAGAGGTGGGCCTGGAGGCACACAGCTGCGGCAGATTATAAAGCTGACAGAAGCCATGCGTTTGCTATCGATGTCATCCTGCATCACCCCCTGCCTTCTGTGGTCTCTGATTCTATGACCCTTCCCTGCAGGAGCCAGAGTACAGGTAGCAGGTGAAGTCCCTAGTCTGCATAGGGCCAGGCTGCCCAGTATGTGGAAAGATAGGATGACACTGAAGGGGGGCTCATGAGGGCTCCCCCTAGCCAGCACCCCAAGTGGCCACATCCCAGTTCAGAGGAAAAGTGAGGGAGTCAGGTGTGTTGGGTGCAGGCCGCACTGATTGGCTACAGCCCAAGAGGCAGACTGGGCCACTCTGGGAAAGTTGCCCGTGTGTGCCCATGTGGCACTGACTGGCAAGGGCCTGGCTCTCATTCTGGTGAGGGCAAAAGGTGTACACTTAATCTGTGCTTATACAGCCTGGAAATCTTACTGGAGTGTTTAAACCGTTTATCTTTAGTGTGTTTTAACACGGTTGAGTTTTAACCTACTATCTACCTGTTTGTTGTATCTGTTCTGTGTTTCTTCTTCTGGAGATTCTTCAAAATGAGTTCATGTTATCTTTTTTTTGGGGGGGTCTGGCTCAGCCCACTCTGAGGGTGGGGTCAGGGATGAAACCACAGTCCTCACTCCCGCCTAAGCTTGCCTAAGCAGGTGCTTTCGACCGCTGAGCAACCTCACCAGCCCGTGATCTCCATCGTTGGCTTCTCAGCATCTATGTTCATTGATTACTCTAGGCTAAGTGCACATTATCTACCTTTAAACATTCTGTCCCTTCAAATAAGCGCCCCACCATAAACTAAGTGTTGTCCCCTTCTGGCTTTCATGCTGTTGCATAAACATTATACAGAGCATTTTGGCTGTAAACATCTGTCACTTAAAGAGATTTCAAAACTAGAAAGCCTAGAGCCTGGTGTGGTGGTACAAGCCTGCGCTCTCAGCACTCGGGAAGCTGAGGCAGGAGGATGGCAGGAACCAGCCTGGGCTCTACAGTGAGATCTCTCAAATAACCAAACCAAACCAAAACCAAAGCCTTTCCTATGTATCCACGCGTTTGCCACTCTCGATCTGTCCGTCCTGCATAGATTCAGATTTCCACTTCACGTCATTTCCTTGGCACGGAAGACTTGCTGCAGTGTTTCTCATAGTCCAGACCTAGGAGGCATGAACTATCTTACCTATCTTACATAAAACTTCTTTATGTTCACTCAGCTTTGAAGGCTGTGTCTGTGTGGAATTCCAGGGTGGCCGAGCGGTTGAAAAAGCTTTGTTTCTGCTTTCATCTCTAGTTTGTGAATCTGCTATTGCATGGTCGCTGGTATCTGATGTCATTGGCTTTGTTACTTCTACATGATGTGTGATGGGTCTTTTTCTCTTATCACTTTCAAGATTTTGTTACTGCCTTTCAGCGATTGTATTTTACTTGCAGTTCTTAAATGTCTTCTCTTTGGGGTTCATTAAGACCTGTGATTTGGTCTGGGGAGATAGTTCAGTAGAATAAGCGCTTGCCTGGCAAACACGAGGACCTGAGTTCAATCCCTGGTTCCACAAAAAAAAAAAAAAAAAAAAACACTAAGAAAATTTTTGAGCCAGTGAGATAGCTCAGCAGTCTAAAGTGCCTGCTTAGGCAAGCTAAGGCAACTGCAGGGACCGCGGTTCAATCCCTGGCACCACATGCTGTGCCAGCCCCACCCCCAGGGCAGGCTGAGCCAGCCATAACATAACATAAATAAATAAAGTTTAAAAAATAAATAAATAAAAAAGAAAGACTTTTTAAAAAGACCTTTGATTTGTAGGAACTGTAAAGAGTTTTCATGAAACTTGGAAAAATTCTCAGCCACCTGTAAATATTTTTCTTCAGTCCTTTGTCCCTCTCATTTGAAGATTCCAATTATAGTGCATAGGCTCTGTGTGGCTGTCCTCGGCACGCCAAAGCTTTGCTCTTTTTCTCTGGTCCTTAATTTTGGTTACTTCTATAATTATGTCTTCAGGTTTACATAGTTTTTCTTCTGCTGTGTCTGACCTATTAATTTCATTTCACTTTATTTTCGTATCTATTTTTATTTCTTATAGAAGCCCTTTAGATCTTTCTTTTCTACATATTTTGTTTCTTTCTTCCTTGTATTGATGTTTTCTTTTCTTTTTCTTCCTTCTTGTTTTTTGGGATAAGGTCTCGCTTTGTAGCCCAGGCTGGCCTCATCCCTCCTGCCTCAGACTCTTGAGTGCTGGGATTACAGGCATGTGCCACCATGCCTCACTTGATGTTTTCTTTTATATTCTGTTCGTAGTTTGGTTTGATTTGGTTTGAGACAGGGTCTTGCTCTGTAGTTCAAGCTGGCCTTAAACTCACTATGTAGCCTAGGGTAGTCTCAAACTTGTGATCCTCCTGTCTCAACCTCCCAAGTCCTGGGATTATAGACATGTATCACCATATCTCACTGAGTTCTGAACATATTTTTAGTATTTATAATGGTTTATAATTATTGTGTACTGATTTTAGCATGTAATTTTTAATGCAATGTTTGACTGTATACCTGAAAAGCAAATTTAAAATATTGGTAAACATATTCCACTCCAAGTGCAGCCATTTTCATGGTGGTGTGAACAGGAGTATGATCCTGGAACTCCAAACAGCATGTGAGCCCCCCCCCCCATGGGAGAGGGAACTGCAGATGGGGACCCCGCAGGGGCTTTGCTTTGGGTCAGGACTGGACAAGCCATTATAGAGCCAGTGCACGCACACACGTGTGTGCTCTCGGGGGTGAGTGTAGGCATGAGTGTACATGCTGCTAACCGCGTTCTGCCTGATGGCTCACCACATACACATTAGTCCCTTAAGCTTATCCTGGAGCTGAGAAACTCCCGTCACCTGCTGGTGTTGCTGCCCTCGCAGCTTCTATCGCTAATGTGGCTCGTGTGTTTGTAGTGGCACTGGGGTACACGAACCTCCCATGCTGCCAGTCTCTTGAAAGTGGGGCACACACACTTATTCACTACGCGTAGTACTGGCTCATGATAATAAAAATTGGGTTACCAGTCTGTGCTCTACTTTTTTTTTTTTTTTTTGTCTTTTTGAGACAGGGTCTCACTACGCAGTTCAGGCTGGCCTTGAGCTCACTTTTGTAGCCCAGGCTGGTTTCAAACTTGCACTGATGCTCCTGCCTCAGCCTCCCAAATGCTGGGATTACAGGTGTGTGCCACCATGCCTGGCTACTTTTATTATTTTAGGTGGATTCTATTGACTTTAGAGTAAAATAAAGTCCCTGATGCCAGGCGCGGTGTTGTGCAGGTGGCAGCCTCACACACTCATCCTGTGCCTCCTTCGCCTCCCCCTGGCACTGAGCCCATGGCGGTGGATTGGCTGCTGCCCTCCAGGGTTGCATAGGTGCGTGCTCTGGCGTGTCCTCAACTCCGAGTCACCGCAGCACACTGCTCAGAATGCACCCCTCCGTGGAGCGGCATGCAGCCATTTCCTGGCCATGTGCAGGGAAGGAAACTGAGAAATCCAAGGATGCTGAGCTCTTAGAGGGCTCAGCTTGGTGCAAAACATCAGCCTCCACTGCAGAGATCCGGATTCTGGAAGGTCCAGAGTGTGTCCGCAAAGTGGGTCTTGTACGTAGGGTGGGGAAGACTCAGACAAGAAGGGAAAGGTTTCAGGAGGACACAGAGGCCACAGGCAGGTGCCACACTGGCCAACTCTGGGGCAATGTGAACATTAAAAGAGGCAGTGGTGGTGACAGCAAATGAAGAGGATGCCTTCGGATGGATGCAGATGAGTGAATGATTCCATGTGTGAACCCGGCGAGAGCAGCACTCGGCGGCCTCTGTCGGCCGTCCCGATTTGGGTGCTCATGCAGTCTGGCCTGCCCACCTGCTACACAGGTGTCCTTGCTGTCTTGTGGGAAATGCACGGGAGGATAAAGGCTCAGCCTGACTGCAGCATCCCCCAGGCTCAGGAGGGCAGGGAGACACCAGCCGGGGCGTTGGGGTGAGGTGCTGGGCCCGCTGCTTGCAGAGCTCTTGCAGTTCTAGCGTAAGCGTGATGTTTCTCCCTCACGTAAAGTTACCAAAATGAGAGGCCTTAGCGAGTGCCTTCTGCTTTCTGCAGAACCCTCAGTGTCCACGCTGTCCCAGAGCATGCTGGCCACACACCTGCTGGCCTCTGACAACTCAGGTGTGCCCTCCCCTCAGCTCCAGGTGACGGTGGGAAGCTGGAAGTTTTGGGCAGGAGGTGGCTGTCTCCCCAAGCTGTGTCTCCCCAGGGGCACCCACAGGTTTACTTTCCACCAGCCGCCTGGCCCGTGTCCAGCCTGGCAGCCCACGTCTGTGCAGCAGCCACGCCTTTGATTCTCTGCGTTAAATCTACTTTGTTCTCCTCTGTCCACTGTGCTTCTGGCCTCCAGGACAGTGCCAGCCCCCAGAAGCCACACAGCAGATCCCGATGGTCAATTTCTAATCACTGCGATGTCACATCCATAATTTCACCACCCAGAAATGCCTTTGAGTGTTTGGTGCTTTTCTTCTTCTATTTAGAGTTTCACAAAATGAACTTGGGGCTGCCATTCCATACAGAATTCTGTGCTTGCATTTTCAGCAGTTGTTGGTGCCTTAAATTTGCGGTGGACATGGTCTTAATGGGAATATAATGTTCCATCCCGTGGAAACTTCCTGGCCACCAGAGCAAGCTTGACCAATCCCTGGCTGTCAGCTTGCCGTACTGCACATGCACTTCCCCTGAAGTAATGGTGCGTGACGCGTAGCTGCTCTGAGGCTGCCTTCAGGCGGGCCTTTCTTCTCTCCCTGCCGACTGTCAAGTCCTCCCAGACAGCTTTCCCAGAGGCCTACGAGGAGTTTCCTTAGTGCTGCCTGCACCCGAGGAGCATCTGCACTCTCTTCTGGAGCAGCCCTGCCCACCCTGGCTCGGCAAGCTGTACCCCCAGCCAGCCAGGTCATTTAGCACCTCCCGCACACTGTCACCCCCTCCTGCCCAGCACCTGGGAGCCAGCACCGGCCCAGCCTCCTGTGGAATGTGCAGTCCAGTCTAGGGTACGATGGGAAGGGGACCAAGTCTGGGTACAGGCCCCGAGCCCCACTGTAGAGGCAGTCCTGGCCCATGCGTCCTCTAAGCTTGTCTAGAGCTGTGCCAAGGAGAGGTATAGACCACTGGGCCCTGAACCTGACCTTTGGCCACCATTCCCTGCTGCTGCCCTGTCTCTTGGGCAGGCACAGGAACCTGGAGGCCCTCTGGGGTGTTGGGACAGGTCCCAGAGGAGTGGCCATTGTCCTCAGGAGTCTGGCAGCAGAATGAGGGCCTTGGGCCTAGGGAATCCAGGGACCGGAGGGTGCAGAGAGAAGCGGCCACAGGAAGCCACCCAAAGGGAGCCAGGCCTCGTGAGAGACAGGTGGTGGAGGCATAGGAGGCCTGGCGCTCCTGCAAGGTGGCACTGCTCCCTCAGCTGGCTGTGTGCACTGCAGTGCAGGGGAGGCAGGAGCGGCACCTGCACAGGATGTCGAGAACAGTTGGACTCGGGCCACGGGAGTGCCAGGTCCACGTGGCTCGGGCTGTTGGGAACCAGCGGGCAGAGGAGGACACAGCGGAGAGCAGGCCAGGACTGGCCGGTGGGCCCTGCTCCTCCCCACCTGCTGGGCCCCTCGAGAGGCCCCACCCATCCCCATGCTTCCTTCTCACCCTCTCAGGGCCACTCGCACCCCCTCTGCAGCTGCTGGGCAGCTGCTCACCAGGCCCAGCTCTGTTGCAGGGCTGGATGTGAAAGGGCTCCCCGTGGTCCTGCCTGCCTGCTGCCCAGGACACCAGCCCCTCTGTGCCTGCAGGGAACCCTAATACCCGGAAAGCTGCCAGGAAATAAAAGGCACACACACGTTTTTCAAAACAAGCTTATAAAATGCCTCAGGGGCTTTATTGTTTGATTTTTGGCAGAAGAATCAAAGCCAGGAACCGAGGCAACACCCATCTGATCCACATTTGCAGAGCCGGGCGCTGCTCCATGGCTCCTCATCCCTCCAAGGCCATACAGGGACCGTGTCCCCCATACCCTCCAATAGTGCTCCCCTCACCCTCTCAGGGTCCAGGCCAGTCCAGGTGCAGGTACTGGGCCAATGACCCGCCTGCCTCTGGTGCATGCCAAGCCGCCCCACACTTGCCTGGCCACATCCTCCCTGGAAATGCCACTGGTTGTCTCCCGCCCCTCCCCCACCTCCGCCAGCAGCCTTGGTGCTCTCAAGGCCGCGCGGCTTCCTGTTGCTTAGGGTCTGGGGCCTCCCAAGGGAGCAGGGCAGCTGACCAGTACCCCCGAAAAACCTCCGCCCACTCAGAGGGGAGAGGACCCTCCCTTCAAGGCCCAGGAGGCCAGCTGCCGACCACGTCCTGCAAAGGGTGGGCTGCCCAGGCACTCCAGGCAGCCACATGCAAAGCCCTTCTAGAGACTCAGGTTGCCACCCTGGGCTGTGTCACCAGGGAGCAGCCTCATTCTCAGCATCAGGTGCCTAGGTGGGTGGCGAAGACAAAAAGGTGGCCACAGGGAAGCCTGGAGGGCCAGGGTGCTGAGCCCAGGGCCCCCAGCCTGCTGGTCTCTGAGAGCAAGTCCCTCCCTTGTGTTTCCATAAGTGTCCAGTGGCGCTGGTCTAGTGCCTGGGCCCCAGTGAATACCCAGGCTCTGGTCAGGTTTCTGAAGTCCAGCTCCAGGGTCAGGGCTGGCCATTAAGCACCCGTTCCCCTCCGTGCCCAGCATGCACTCTGCCTCTCCACCACATCCGGCAGGGGACACAGTCTCACTGTGTCTCCTTGTTTTCCCTGTCTGGACTGCGTGTTTGACAAGGTGCTGCTGTAAGCGCGAGACCCAAATGAGTAAAGCTGATGCTTGGCGGAAGATGGACCCAGCGCCAGCGGAGAGGAGCCTCTCCAAGGACCCGCCTCTGCAGCCCAGCTCTCTCACCTGGAGATTTCTGGGAGGCCCCCTCCGGCTGAGTGCCCAGGCCACACTGCCCGCTCTGCTGTGGGTCCAGCGCTGCCCAGTCCTGGCAGGGGAACAGGGCAGACTTGTTCTGCCTCCTTCCTGGACCCCAGGCTCCTGGCCTAGCCCACCCTACCCCGCTGATGGGCGGGGTGGGGGGGGGGGCAGCAGTTGGGTGGGACAGAGGAAAGCTGGACCTGATGAGCTGGGTGCACACCACCCAGGGTGAGCAGGGCAGGCGGGCGTGGCCAGCGGGTGGAGCCGTGAGCACAGAGAGATAGCCCTGCCCTGCAGGTGGCTGTGTTGGCTCCAGGGACTTCAGGGCAGGGGCCCTGCCAGGCCTGGCCACACTGCCTTCCCGTGCAGCGGCGCCTTTCGGTTGTGACCTCCAAAGACATGCAGACAAGGGAGGAAACAAGCCAATGCAGGGCAGGCGCCAGGGCCTTCTCGGGCCGCCTTCAGACTGTCCAAGGACATGGCGCCTTGCTGCTGTTACTGAGGTCACCTCCATAGCAGTGGAGGTGTTCCACAACTGGAAATGACCTCCTGCTCATTTCCAGGGAGGCCTGAAAACTGACTGCACAGCCTTCTCCACCTTTTCTTAGCTTGATCCTCAGATACTTGATTTTTTATGCTACTGTAAACAGTTCCTTTGGGCTGGGGAGCTAGCTCAGCGGCATAAGCACCAGCCTGGCAAGCACAAGGTCCTGAGTTCAATCCCCAGTACCAAAAAACAGAAGTCCTTTCTTTGATTTTACTTTCTATTTATTGCCAGTGCACAGTAGAATCACAGTAGACTTTCTACCCTTCCTCATTTTATGTCTAAACAACCCCACAAATGCTGAACTCTGGCGCAGTGCCCACCTGCGCTTCCACAGCCACGCTCACGTCGCGCGCCACTCAGGATGGCTGTGCTCCTCTCATTCTGACCCTGTGACTTCGTGGCTCACTTTCCCACCTGCCGGGGGCTGAGCACTTCCCACAGCCCAAGCGGGTGCGCCACGGCTCTCACCGCTGTTGGAGTCACCTGCATCAGATTAACACTGCCCAGGGCTGGCCAGATAGCTCAGCAGACTAAAGTGCCTGCTTAGGCAGAGCGCAGGGAGGGGGTTTGATACCCAGAATGCCGTGCCGGCCCCACTCCTGGAGCACGCTGAGATAGCCGTTGACACTGGGCGTGGTGGCACACGCCTGTAATCCCAGTGCTTGGGAGGCTGGAAACAGGAGGCTCACTGTGAGTCCAATCTACACAGTGAGATCCTGGAGATCCTGTCCTAAATACATTACATAAATAAATAAACAAATTGGGCGTGTCACCCACGGATGCTTCATTAGATACCTTCTCTATGTCTACTGAAATGAGCTATGATTTTTCTCCTTCAGTCCACTAAATCAGTAATTTAAATTCATGGGACTAATTTGACATCATATTAAATGAATTGGTTTTCTAGTGTGAAGCATGGCTCCTGCTCCTACTGCACCCAGCCTCATAATGATAAATAGTTTGTCCTATTCACGGACTGCAGGGCTCAGCTTGCTGGTGACTATGGGGGTCTGGCAGCTTTACATAAGGGGGATGGATTAGCTAGCTGCCCAGATGCCGTCCCTGTGTGGCGTTACATCAGGGCTGGGCGAGGCACATAGTGTGGATTCTTTATGTGGAAAGTTTATGGGTCAGGTTCTCTCTCGAACACCGAGATGTCATATGACTCAAGCGCTTTCTTGGTGGGACAGTTCTGAAAACTTACACAGCTTCTTGAGTGATTATATAAAATTAGAGATTATATCAAATTATATATTAATGATTATATAAATAAAATTAGAGATTATATAAATGACTATATAAAAATTAGGCTTTCTCTTTTTAGTGATGGGCCTTAGAGATCCATAACGATAGCACCCATCGTAGGGCATTGGTCCTTGCATGTGATGCACCTTGATTCTTCTGTTTTCTCTTTCCTTTCCCATTCCTTCCACTTCCTTATTTGTTTGTTTGTTTGTTTATCTTTTTGAGACAGGGTCTCACTATGCAGTTCAGGCTGGCCTTGAGCTCACTATTGTAGCCCAGGCTGGTCTCGAACTCCCACCGATCCTCCTGCCTCAGCTTCCCAAGTGCTGGATAGGCGTGCGCCACCATGCCCGGCTAACCTTATTTGTAAAAGCTTTGTTTCCATTTTTTCTTCTCCTTTTTTCTTTCCCTTCTTTCCTTATCCTCTTCCTCTTCCTAGTTCCTCTTCCCATGTAAACATTTTATTTCTGTTTCATAATATCTATTATATATTTTGGTCTTTACCCTTCCAGATTCTCTCACCAGAGAAACCATGTGATACTTGAACACCTGTGTCCAATTTATTTCACTTAAGAGTATGGTTTCAAGGTACATCTGATTGCCTAGAAATGCTTCAAGTTTATCCTTCTGTATGGCAGAATAGTACTCCATTGTATTAAAAAATTTATCCATTTGTCTGTTGATGGCATTTGTACTGTTTCCAAGATTTGGAAACTGTGCCGTTATTACAAACTGTGCTGTTATAAACATAAGCATGCATCTATAGCTATGCTATGATGTTTTAAATTCTTTTGTGTTCTGGGTTCCCTTCCTTTTGTCTTCATTCTGCATTCTGAGTAGTTTCTCCTGATCCGTGTTTTAGTTCTGGTTCGCTCATTTTCTGTACTTGCATCAAATCTGCTCTTAAATCTATCCCTTTATGTCTTAATTTCCGATATTTGACTTCTTGTCTTATTCATTTGATTCCTTCAAATGTCTTCTTCTGTAATTACCGTTCCTAATGTTCCCCACCCCCTCCTTTATTGTGGTAAGACACACGTAAGGCCGGCCACCCTCCCCACTCCAAGGCATGGGTCGGTGGTACGGAAGTTCATTTGCGCACTTGCACCACCCACAGATGCTTCCCTTCGCAAGACTGAGCCCAGTTCCCATTCCGTGGTCCTGCCCGTTCCGTGGTCCTCCCCATTCTGTGGTCCTCCCCATTCGCCTCTCCCTCTGGTACTGGAAGCCATGATTCTACTTCCTGCCTCTGTGAATTTGCTGTCTAGGGTCCTCCTATACGTGACATCATGCAGGGCTTGTCCTTTGTCACTGGCTTGTGACACTCATGGTGTCTAAGTCTCATCCACATGATCGCAATCAGGACATTCTGCCTTGTCGAGACAGCAGTGTCCCACCCTTGGCAAAAGCCACCTTCTGTTTCTCTGTTTTTCCTCAATGGATACTTCAGTCGTGTCCAGCTTTCAGCTACTCTGAATAACAATGCTAGGCCTAGAGAGAAAACATTCTCTCCCACTTTCACAAAGAGCAAACTGGTCAAGCAATGGCCGTGACTCATCCAGACGGCTGACACTGACAACAGTTCTACAAAACACTGTACATGGTTTCAAGGTAAATCCTGAGGGGATTTGACTGACCTTGTCAGGTACAAAAATTACATGTTTTGTTATATAGGTCTTGCTTTAGCTTGGACTTAACCACCCAGCAGGAAAAGTTTAATCATGAGGCATAAAGCGTAAAGCCAGATTAGTATGCTGAGCTGCAAAAGGCTCAAGTCAACAGCTTCCAACATTGCCAGTTCTGCCGATAACCCATTACTATTATGGACTATAGAAGTCCCTCTATGTATCTGACTACTTTCTCTTAGTTCAATGAGAAAAAATATTTGTACCAATAGTGTTTAGAAAGTTGTCATGTCTGCATCTTGTACTCTGAATAACTACTATGAAGACAACAACATGCATTGTTATCAATTATTGTGGCTGTGCTACTAACATGTTTTGAAACTTTCTCAATATTATTTCTCATTAAAAGTATTTAGAAAATAAAAACAAAAAAAAATAGCAATGCTAGGGACATGGCTAGCACACAGCTGTCTCATACGGGGATTCTGTCCGCCCTCTGCTGGGGCGCCACCACATCATTCCCACGGTGTCTGCACCGCTTTCCATGCCCCACCCCAGCGCTACCCAAGGCTTCCAGTTTCTCCACAGCGGTGGCAACCCTGTTACTTTCCGAGCTGCTGGTGGTTCACAGCCACCTTCCTCGGATGCAAGTGGCAGCTCCCAGAGCGTTGGTTTGCACTTCCTACTGAAGAGTGGGGGTCAAAGTCTCGTCATAGGCTTACTAACAGGTGGCATGTCTTCTTGGGAGAAATGTCTACCCTCTGTAGACAGAGCTGCTGTCTCAGGCCACCTAAGGTTCTGTAATGAACTGCTTTAGCCTGGGCAGCTTATGAGCAACAGAGGTTTGCTTCTCACACTTCTGGAGACAGGAATGTCCACCCTCTGTAAAAGTCCTCTGTTGTTCGTCTTTTGCTGCTCAGTTCTAAGGAGTGTCTATATTCTGGATGTCAACCTCCAATCAGATGTGTATCAGATATTTTCTCCCATTCCTGTGGGCTGGCTTTTTACTTTGTGGTTAGAGTCTTGTGATGTTTTCTTCTGTTGCCAGTGACCTTGGTGTCATATCCAAGAAGTCCCTGCTGAGCAAGTGGGGCTCAGGGCTCCCATGAGTCCACATTCCCACCATACAGGTGTGGGCCCACCTTTATTCCTCCCTGGGTATCCAGTTTCCCACACCACCTGGGAGAAGATGGTCCTTACTGAGGAGAGAAAAGTTGGGGACCTGAAGCACCCTTACGCTCTGCTCTCTGTTGGTGGCCTTAGGAGCTGAATGGCACAGCATGCTATCACTCAAGGGAGGCCCAGCACCTTTGCTGAAGGCCCAATTCCGATCTCCTCCTAGCCTGGAGTCCAGCCCTCTGGCTGTGGGCCGCCACCATGGCCCAGCACCCTGGTGAGTTCAGAGCTGCTGTCTCAGGCCTAAAGGTCCTGTAACAAACTGCTTTAGCCTGGGAAGCTTATGAACAGCAAAGGTTTGCTTCTCACAGTTCTGGAGACAGGAAGCCCGAGAACAAGGCCCTGTCAGATTCCATGACCAGGGAAGCTTGCTTCTCGGCTCATAGGTGGGTCTCGAGACTGTGACCTCACACACAGCAAGGCTCCTCCACGAAGGCACACATCCCATTCTTGAGAGCCTCGTGACCTAATGCCCACCTAACACATCCCCTGAGGACTTCAAATGTGGGGAACACATGGCAGCCCATGGCAGCTGCTGTTGGCCAGCGTCCCAAGCAAGAAAGGCAGGCACGGCTGTGCTCTGGGAAACATGCCCAGGGCTGTGGGAGACAGAACCACGCCTGGCAGAGCTGTCCCTGGAGCCCAGCCCAGCCCTTGACTTCCTGCCCGCAGGTAAACAATAACGGGATCATCTCCTTCCTGAAGGAGGTCTCTCAGTTCACGCCCGTGGCCTTCCCCATCGCCAAGGACCGCTGCGTGGTAGCGGCCTTCTGGGCAGATGTGGACAACCGGCACGCAGGCGACGTATACTACCGGGAGGCCACCGACCCGGCCACGCTGCACAGAGCCACCACAGACATCAGACGCTACTTTCCCGAGCTCCCAGACTTCTCGGCCACTTGGGTTTTCATCGCTACCTGGTACCAAGTGACCTTCTTTGGAGGCAGCGCCTCCTCCCCGGTGAGTGCACCTGTGGTTCCTGGCTGGGGGGTGGGGATGGCATGAGGACCGGTCATGACCCCAGTGTCCACGCCTGAGGGCTAGATGGCCTGGGGCCCACCCAGCTCACTGGGATGAAGTTGCAGAGCTGGGGCGAGTGGAAGGGGCCTCGTGCTCCCAGCCCAGGTGCCCATAGTACGGTGCACAGCTGAGAAGACTGGAGTCCAGAGAGCCAGGGTTGGGGCGGCCCTGGAGAGGCCCCAGTCTCCCAGCTCCTGTCTCTGGGCTGATGCAGGCAACAGGCCTGCTGACACAGGAGCGAGAGCGCTACCCAGCTCAGAGGGCACAGTGGGGCTGGCAACCCCAACCGGAGACTGTGCCTGGTACTGGGCTGCACACACCCATGTGGAGGGCAGAATGAGGCACCCCTTCCAAGCCTCTGCTTGCTCAGTAACACTTCTTAAGGATCCTCTGATGGTGAGCAGGGTCCACTGAGAACAATCCTGATCAGAGCAAATGGGCAGAGGCCAGCCTCGGGCACACGCTGGTGAGGGGCAGACACAGCCATGTAACAGATACCAGGGGATGTGCTGAAGGCCCAGCCTCCCCAGGCAGTGCATACGGGAGCAGGTTTGCTGGCGTGAAGTGGACGGGTGCGCTTCATGCATCCACGTATCACCCCTTAAAACCAAGGCTCAGTAGCTCCCGCAGCCCTCGCCTGGCCCTGACCAAAGTCCTTCCTGCCGCCCACATGCGTAGTCAGCAGAGCACGCGCACTCAGGTTTGCCTTCCTGCAGCAGAGTGCCCATTGCCTGTCTGCCACACACCCCCCCTCCCCCACTGTCTCCAACACCTGTTCTGGGGCCCAGGGCCAGCGACACCTAAGGATGTCTCATCAGGGCCCTGGTGCGGACAGACTACACAGTGCTAAGGGGCACTGCATGGGCAGAGCAGCTTTATGCATGATGGTGTTCCGACAGGGACCCTGGAGGTGGCTGGCCTGGGCTGTGTGGCCGTGCATTTGGGGAGCAGGAGCCCCATTCAGAAGGCTCCTGCTCCGGTCTCCTTCTGGGTACCAGCTCAGCATGCTGTCCTCTTCATTCCTTTCCAGCCATACAGACAGAAAAGAAAAGCTTGCTTGCTTCCTAGAACAGGAGATTGAACCCAGGCCTCACGCTCAGCCTCATCCCCAGCCCTCTCCTGAGTCGCCGTGCTGCCCAGGCTGGGTTCAAACACACGAACCCTCCTCTTGCCTCAGCCTCCCAGATGGCTGGGATTACCGGTGGCACCTCTGTGCCCAGCTGCGAGGCTTGTTTAGAATCTTCTGCGTCTTCCTTCCTAGTGGCGCTGCCCCTGCTCCGTTAGGCCCCTGTGCTCTGCTGTGTTCTCTTCGTGCCACCACCCCTCGTCTGGAGCACTTCTGGTCTGTCCTTCATCTGAATAGATCCTGCTAGAGTGAGGGTTGCCAAGAGTTTAGGGTGCATGCCGTTTAGATCGTCACTTTCTTTGCTGTTTGCAGTTCACTTGGACCTCACGGCACTGTTTTCTGCCAAGTTTTTATACTCAGTGTCCAAATACACTTTTGTTCTGGCTGTTAGCGAACATCACGCTTCTCCTTCCCAGAGATGCTGTGCATGTTGGCTTCTGTTTCCTTCCAAGCTTTCTAGAATTCCGTGGAAACCCTAAAATATAACCTTTTTTTCTTAGGGCTTTGGAAATAAAGTTGTGTAGCCCCAACTGGCCTCAAACTCAAATGATCCTCCTGCCTCAGCCTCCCAAGTGCTAGGAGTGCAGGCATAGGCCGCCTGGCCAAGCCTAACTCTTTGAACTTGCTTTTCCTTGATTCCTTTTCATCTCCCCCTTTACCTCTTGGTGTTTCTGCGCAGCGTGCACAGGATATTAGGGAAATTTGGCAGCCTGAGTTCTAGCCCTCTGTGTGCCTCTGTCCCCTCTGGGCGCCCAAGTCCCTTGGGGATGGGGACAGTACCCCAATCCGGTCTTTGCCTCTTACCCATTGAGCATTACATACTCATTCTAAGCCCCAGAAGCAGTGAGGGGAGCGGAGTGGGCCCAGTACTACCCAACAAGAAGACCATTGAGGTCCTCCTGCTGAGCTGTCCAGCAGGAGACAGCTGCGGACACTGGACATGCAGGGCAGCCCACCAGCCTCTCTCCCTGGCAGGTCAACACGTTCCAGACCATACTTATCACTGACGGCAAAGTCTCCTTCACCATCTTCAACTATGAGTCCATCACCTGGACCACGGGCACACATGCCAGCAGTGGGGGTGATGCCACCGGCCTGGGGGGAATTGCAGCCCAGGTAGGCTTCTGGAGCCCTGCTCCCCATTGCCAGCCCATCCTGAGCTATGGGTCCCCAGCCCTGTGTGGAGGATAGGATGAGTCGCCCTCAAGCTAACCACTGCCTGGACCACACAGTGTCCACGGGCCCAATGGCGGTCCCTGCTCACCTGGTTCCCTGCTCAGGCCAATGACTGCTGCAGATTGGCCAGGAAGCCCTCACCTCGGGCCACCCTGCCGCTCTCCCAAGAGAGGCCTGCATCCTGGGGAGGGTTAGGCAGGTCCTGGCTGGTGCACCCCATCACCTGTAGGGCCCCACTGGCAAGGGCATTTCCCACATCATCCTTGACCTCAGTCATCTGGGGACTCGAGGTTCTCGGAATGATGAGGAGACCCCCATGTTCCCTTCCCCTCCCAGGCAGGCTTCAACGCGGGCGACGGGCGACGCTACTTCAATATCCCTGGCTCACGCACAGCAGATATGGCGGAGGTGGAGACCACCACCAACGTGGGCGTGCCCGGGCGCTGGGTGTTCAGAATCGATGATGCCCAGGTGCGCGTGGGGGGCTGCGGCCATACAAGTAAGAGGACGGGCGTGAGGCTCTGCGGGAAGGGTGAGCCGCTGGGCGGGAGGAGGGTGGGGGCCAGGCTGGAGCTAGGGGAGTCATGCTGGCCCCTGGCCTGTCCTCCAGAGAGGCCCACAAGCCTCTGCTGGGGCCCAGGGGACACCTGAGGCCGGGCAGCTTTGGTGTGTGGAGCCCTGGGTGCCCAGGGGAGGGCAGAGCGGGTCACCCCTGCCCACCCTCAGGTCAGCCTCTGGGTCTTGGACCCTGGGGGCTTGTGGCTGGTAGATGGCCCAGCATCAGCTGTGCTGAGCCAGGCCATCGTGGGGGGAGGCGGCCAGGGACCACCCAGTCACCTGTGAGGGCTGCTTAGCACCAGCCTGCCCTAGTCTGGGCCACAGGGACCCAGCTGCAAATGACACTGGGGACCCCCAGACCAGCTCCAGGGCCCAGCAGAGAGCCTCACCCCAGTGCTGTGGCCTGTGCCTGCTGCTGCAGAGAGAGGCTTGGGGAGCCCCAGGCTGCCCATACCCTGGGGCGTGAATCACCCCAGCTTGAGTCTGAGCTTAGGGCATGAGGGCCTCAGGGCAAGGGGCTCGAGCCAGACGTCTAAGAGCGCAGAGCCACCAGCCCCCTGCAGCCGGGCGTCTGCTTAGCTCCTGGTCGTGAGTGGTGGCGGTGGCAGCGGCTCTGCACGAGCAGAGGTGGTGAGGTCAAGGCACCTAGCAAGGGCCAGAGTCCTGGGGACTGTGACTGAGAAACAGTGTAGCGTGGACAGGCCATGCTCCTCAGAGGAGCTGCAGGCTGTGAGCCTCAGGACCCCATCCCAAAGGAGAGGGCTTGACCCCAGTGCCTAGGTCTCTGGGATGAACAGAGGAGGTCACCCATGCGGGGAGGGGCCTCACCAGGAAGGAGCAGGGGTGTGTGCCTGAGACTAGGGTGCCCGCTTGCATTCCAGATAGAATGCTGGCTCCTGCCAGGGCCACGCCACAGGTGTGGGCGCGGGGGCGGGAGGCAGGCACGGCACTTCTAAGTGAACAGGAAGGAGAGGGGCGAGGAGCTCCTCAAGAGGACCTCAGGCTGGGCCCAGGACCAGCCTTCCAGGGCTAGGCACACTCAGCCAACCTGTGCTTACGAGTTGCCCCTTTAGCAGCCTTGTTTCCCTGGGACAGGTGCCACTTCCATACCAGAAACCAGGTAGGATGGCCAAGCAGGCTGAGTGTCTAGTAGCACCTGTGCCCAAGCTGGGAAGGATGGGAGGGCCAGGCAGGAGCTGGGGGTGTCAGTGATTCTGGGGTGTCTGCTTCCCATGAAGCCAGAGTGGAGTTCGGGATCCCCCCAGCTGGGCAGCACCCCAGCCACACTGGGCTCCCCTGAGCAGATGTAGGTAGTGACACTATGACCCTGCCACTCCCCAACATGTGGCCACAGGCTGGCCCTTTGGGCTGGGGAGGGAGAGGAGACGCAGCTCCAATGAGCGGCTGTGCTGCCCCTGGGCTGGACGCGGCGGTGGCGGCGTCGGCGGCGTCTGAGGCCCGGGCTCCCTCCTGTGCCCACAGCCTCCGTGTGCCTGGCCCTGCGCCCCTGCCTCAACGGTGGCAAGTGCATCGACGACTGTGTCACTGGCAACCCTTCCTACGCCTGCTCCTGCCTCTCGGGCTTCACAGGGCGGAGGTGCCAGTTGGGTGAGTCACTGGCCTGGGTGGGGACAGGGCACTCACAGAGGGACCCTTGGCCACGCTGGGTTCAGGAGAAGCTACAGGCACAGAGGGTGGCCCTGTGGCCCAGCTGAAGGGTGCCAGGCCTGTGACGTGCGGCTGCCCCTGTGGTAGTGAGCAGAGAGGGCAAAGGCTGGACCCTGGGCACCCATCTGTCCTGTGTCCTGTGCTGCCCACGTTTCAGACCTGAACGAGTGCGCTTCACACCCGTGTCAGAATGGTGGGACCTGCACTCATGGCGTCAACAGCTTCAGCTGTGAGTGCCCAGCTGGCTTTGGGGGACCCACCTGCGAGTCAGGTAAGAGGAACCCGCCACCCCCAGGGCCTGCAGCTGTAGACAGCTGTGTGCGTGGGGCGGGAGATGCCTGGGATGCTTCAGCGGGAGGGTGGCAGCTAGCTCTTGGGGCCAGGGAGGCAACTGAGAGTGGCCAGCACAGCCTTGTCCACACAGGCCCGCTGCTCCCTGCCCAGCTGGCCCGCCTTCAGGCCCCGCCCTCACCCTGCCCACCCAGTGAGGAAAAGTGACCTTGCCAGGTGGTGCTGCTCAGGGAGCGGGACAGCCCACCGAGCACCCTGAACGCCTCGGAGCAAGCGTTGCATAAAAATGTGCATGGGGCAGACCGTAGACCCAGGTGTTCAAACAGCCTCGTCAGTATCTCAGTCTAGAAACACAGCGGAGACTCGGCCTCAGAAAGCCGAGTCTAACCTCAGTGTGCGCACAGACTTTCCCTGGAAAGGACTACCGCTGAGTGACAGAAAAGGGTCACGCACAGCAACGCGCTAAGACGAAACTCTGCAGGCACAGTAGAGTGGCATGCGACTTCCAGGCGCACGGGAAGAGGGGAGAGGCCACCTAGTAGGACAGGCTTACTCGGGTGTTCCAGGTCACAGCACCAGTCTGCTTGGTGGCCCCTCCGCGTGCCAGTGCAGGGACAGAGCGCGAAGCACATTCCCAGAGAGGTATTCTCCAGGCGGAGGCCTGGCCCTGCCGGTGCGATGGTGGTGGCGGAGATGTCCAGGGGGATCCTGAGGGTCCCTGCCCTTCTTCTCGGTGGGCGTTGCCTATAAAATGCGGCCAGGGTGGACTGGAGCCTGCGGGAGGGACCCAGAGGATGTTCATGGAGCAGGCAAGGCTGCGTGTGGTTGAGGTTGCTCCTCCTTCCGGAGGCCTGCCCCCAGGTGCTCAGCCTAGAGCAGGGGCCCAACTGCAGTCCTCCTGGGTCCGTCCTGCCATGTGGTGAGGGCTGGGCTGCAGCCTCCTCGCCCCGGGTCCTCCTCAGAACCCAGTTCATACACAGGTGGGTGGCCACTGCCCTGCCGGGCCCCTCCCAGTCCGCACCCTTGAGACAGCTATCTCGCCCTGTGCGGTGAGCCAGCTACACTGCAGTGGGTGCTCTGGGTGTCTGGGCGGGCGCCCGAGGTTTCTGCCGTTGGATACCGCAACCACGAGTCCAGCACTCTGTGTGTTTCTCCTCGTTTGCAGTCCAGTCCCTGTGTGATGACAAACAGTGTCAGAATGGTGGCCAGTGTGAGGGCAAGAGTGGCTCTGCGGTCTGCGTGTGCCAGCCTGGGTACACGGGGGCCTCCTGTGAGACAGGTGAGTGGCTGCCTGGGGACAGGCACCAGGTAGCAGGGGACAGGGGACAGAGCTCCCACCCAGCCTCTGCCTCTGCTGCCCCCAGATGTGGACGAGTGCAGCTCTGACCCGTGCCTAAATGGAGGGGCCTGCGTGGACCTGGTGGGGAACTACAGCTGCGTGTGCGTGGACCCCTTTGCCGGACCTCACTGTGAGACAGGTAGCACCACACAGCCCCACCCACGGGGCGCCCCTGTCGTGGGCCTCCCTGCTTCCTGCCCCACAGCACGCTGCACTGGGCCACTGTCTGGCCCACTTCCAAGCCCCTGGTCCTGCTGTGTGCAGCGCTGAGCCAGGTCCCCCTGTCTCAGCCCAGTTTCCATCTGTGACCTGCAGGAGAGGGGACAGAATGCCCCGAACCCCTTCAGTTCAGTTTCAGGGATCCACCACCACCACCACTGTGCAGAGCAAAGAGTGTGGGTCAGAAAGAAAACTGCTTTTGGCTGCTTTCCTCAGACCCTCCCTCTGTCTGCTCCATACTGCTTAAACCCTGGTCAGGACTTCTGGATCAGTGTAAAGCCAGCCAGAGCTTAGAAGGAACGGGAACACAGCAGAACCCTGTGGTGTCTGCTGATGCCGACCCCTGCTGCTGTGTGGCTCCCGGGCTGCTCGGGTTCGTTCTGAGCCTTCAACCAGAGGCGGAGGTTCCCCCGCAGGTCAGTCATGCATGGGGAGGGTGGGGCTCCCAGCCCTGTTGGTGTCACAGCGCACCCTTCCCAGGGGCTGGTTCCAGACCAGTGGATTTCATCAAACACTGGTCAAAAGCAGGTGAGTGCGTGGTTCAAAAGATTTTTGCACAGAAATCACGTTTTGCATAGAGTAACTCTACAAGTATAGAATAATAATAACAACAACAACAGAACAGACTAGGCACAGGGACATTTGCCTGGGTTCTCAGCTACTCGGGGCTGACACAGAATCATTCGAGCACACTTGAGTTCAAGGGCAGCCTCGGCAGTATAAAGACACTGTCTCCAAAAAAGCAAAAACAAAACAAGCAGCTGGGCAGGTGCACGCTGGCAATCCCACCGACTCAGGAGGCTGGGGCAGTAGGGTCGCCAGTTCAAGTCAAGCCAGGACAACTTAGCAAGACTGTCAATACCACCAAAAAAAACCAATAGAAGGAAAGGCCACAACACAGGCTTCTAACCAGCTCGAAGGACAGCAGGATGATGCTCCGGAGGAGCCACACACAACAGCAGGTGCTGACACAACATCAACAAAGCACTGAGGGAGCAAGAAGACCTAGAGGACATGCAGCGCCCGGCGAACCTGCTTCAGAAGTTAAGGGGAAGAGTCTTCTACAAATCAAGAGCACTTGTCTTGCGTTGCAAGAAGTGATAAAGAAAATTCCTTAGACGGAAGAAAAATGTTACAAATTTGGATCTAGGCAATGAACCAAGTGTTAGAAATTACCAAATACGGGAAAGAAACTTTTTCTTTAAAAAACCCTTTATGGATAAATTTTCAGTAACTTTTATTTTGAAAATAAAGTGATAGCATATTTAGAAATAAAATGTATATTTTTTCTATAAAGGGCCAGATAAATACTTTGGCAAGCCACACAGTTGCCACTCTGCCACTATAGTATTAGAGCAGCAGCCATAGGCAGTACCCAGTGAAGGATGTGGCTGTGTCTCAATAAAACTTTATTGCGGATTATAGATGGCAGCTGGGATTGGGTCTGAAGACATGAAAGTATAATACTGAAGAGTCCTCATCTAAAGTGGTATAGTATTGATTGAAGTGGTCTAAGTAAAAGATAAACACTGTGAACCACAGCAACAATTAAAAAAATAATAAAGTTATAGCCAATAAACCAAGGTAGAACAGAATCCTAAAACTATTTAATCCAGAGGCAAGAAAATACAAAAGCAACAAAGAAGTAGGACAAATAAAAAATGAACAGCAAAGTGATAGGCTCAGGGCATATCTGTCGCTACATTAAAATGTAAAAAGGTTAAGCACACCAGTTGAAATGCAGAGTTTAAAGAAACCCACTCCAATATAAAGGTGCAGCTCACTCAAAAGCAACAGACAGGTTCTGGTGAGACAGAGGCAGTGCACAACACCTGTCTCCCCTGGATGCAGCTGTAAGGCCTGCATGGAAGATCTGGGCTCCGGAAAGTAAACAGATGCAGGCCAGAGCTGCACACTGAAGAACCACCAGGCCAGTGGCCAGTTTATCTTTTTTTGCTCTGGTGTCTTCTCAGCCTAGACTCAGAGCCACCAGAGACCAGAACTGAGCCACAGCACCACGAGCCCAGAAGAAGGTTCCAACCAGGCTCAAGCAGCAGTACCAGCAGGAGGGAGGCAGCTTCCTCTGTAGCCGGAGGCAACTATGGCTTTGCAGGGAGGGAAATTCCTGTGCTTCTCTCTTTCTCCACCCTCTTCCTGCTTGCACAGCCTCGAGTATAGCCACCACGGACAAGTGGCAGGGTGAGGCAGTTGAAGCCCCAGAGGACCAGGAAGGGGAGCCCTAGAGAGACCCTGGAGACGGTCGAGGGTGGTCTTGGGAGAGCAACTCCAGAACTCTTGAGCTGCCCCAGCCAGGTATGCATAATCCAACGCAAGGTTTCAAAGATAGTAACATTTGTAAAAGTTCCCAGAGGTAGGAGATTAAAAGTGAACTTAATAAAACATGAAGAATTTGCATGCTGAAAACTAGAAAATACTAATGAAGAAAACAGACATTTAAGTAAATGGACAGACATACTATATTCATGGAAAAGAAGACTCAACATAGTAAAGGTCAGTTCTCCCTAGTTGATTAAGGAATTTAAAGTCATTCCAGGGCCAGGGAGATAGCTGAGTGGTCTAAGCACCTGCCTGGCAAGTGCAAGGACCTGGGTTCAATCCCAGATACTGCATGCCATGCAGGCCCCACACCCAGCTGGCCACTGAAACCAGGTATGATGGTGCACACTCATAATCCCAGCACTGGGGAGACTGACACAGGAGGATCACAACAAGTCTGAGCTGCGTAGTGAGACCCTGTACCAAATACATAAAGATTTAAAAATAAATGAAGTCATTCCAACCAAAATATGAGCAAGATTTCCTTTGCAGATGTAGGCAAGTTGATTCTAAAATTTGTGAGGAAAGGAAAAGGACTTTGAATAAGCAAAACAATTTTGTGAGAGAATCGATGTTAAGAAAGCCTACCACGGGTATTGAGATGTGACGGAGACCACATGCTACTGCCAGAGGGTATCCTACAGATCAGTGGAGGAGGGGAAAGACCCCGAAGTTAGACTAAGGATGGCTGTGCATAGCTCAGCTGAATCTCAGAGGCACTGCACTGTTTGAAAGAAATTGATCTCCAAAGATTACACTCCACATGCTGTTACTTGGGTTTCCATGGCTGACAGAATACCTGAGAAGATCAGCTCATGAGGAAGAAAGACTTGTTTTGGCTCAGTTTCAGAGTTCTTGGTCCATGCTCATTTTGCATACTGGGCTCATGGCAAGGCAGGGCATTAGGGTGAGGGATATAGTGGAAGGAAGCTCCTCCTTTCTAAAGCTAGGAAACAACTAGAGCAACGAAGAAGCCACATCCCAGTGTGTCACATCCCCAGGGACTACCTCCTCCCACTCCTAAATTTCCAGCACCCCCAACAATACCATCAGCCAAGGACGAGGATGTCAGCACAGGAGCTTTGGAGGGACACATGGGACACGTGGGACCAAACCCTCACGGTACAGTTCCACTTACAGGGCCTCCTTGAAAAAGCAACACCATAAGCCAGGTGTGGTTGTGCACACCTGTAATCCTGGCACTTGGGAGGCTGAGACAGAAGGATCCAATGAGTTTGAGGCTAGCCTGAACTACTTAGCGAGACCTTGTCTCAGAAAGAGGGGACACCATGGTGATGAGCAGAGCAGCAGTCCAGGGTTCAGGGGTGGCAGAGTCTGAGATCATGAAGAAAGAGGACATGGGAGGCCCTGGGGCCACCAAATGACTGTGACCAGGGCTCCACATATCTATCCATGTGCTAAAAGTCACAACCGTGTACACCAAAGTCAAGTCAGTTATACTGTATACTAGTCTGCAAAAATCTTAAAAGTATATAAAAATTTGAAATGAGAAACATCGGCAAACACCAATGAAGAGAAGGCTGGAGTGGCTTCTCGGACCTTAGATAACCTGAACTAGAGAGCATGGAACACTAACAGGAGGGAAGAGGATCCTTTTACAGTCTAGGGATCCGTGCATGAGAACACACTGCACGTACACTTCGACCTCCTGATACCTACTAACACTGTCACGATATGCAGGGCAAATGCTGGCAGACTGCAGGAAGAAACAGGTGTGACAGGTGTATCTGTATGTAAATTAGTGACCTAGCAATTCAGAGAACACAAACAGAAAATCGCTAAGGTTTGCACTCAAACTCGTCCTGGTGTTTAAAGAGTGTTAAACAGTTAGGTGCTGATGGAGCCCACTGATAGGCCATACTGTGCCCCACACAACAAGACAGCTCTGGGAGATTGAGGCAGGAGAATCTCAAACTGGACCCTAGTCTGGGTAACTTCATGAGACACTGTCTCACAGCTGGCTGTGTGGCTCAGTGTGAAGACTTTGGGTTCAATACCAAGCAGTACAATCAATCAATCAGTCAATCAATCAATGAGGCTCTAACTAGAGAAGACTTTTCTGGCCACAGCAAAGTAAAAGCTTTCAACAGAAAGGTACCAGGAAAGCCCTGATGCTTTGCGCATAGGACTATGCAGAGGCCCCTAGCTTGGGTGGGCTCCAGGACTGCTGGTTCTTCCCAAGTAAGGAGCATAGAAGCTGTGCTTCAGGGACAGAGCAGCTATAAATCAGTTTCCAGGGAAACCTCTGGCTTAACTTCCACTCAGCACTGAGAATGGAGGTGGGCACACAGGTGTGGGAGCTGGGCAGCTCCTTCTCCCACCAAGTTCAGACTCTCCCTCCGTGCCACTCTGGCACCCACTGATGACTGCTCTTTCTTGTAGGAAGCCACCCAGTGCCTGATGCCTGCTTCTCAGCACCTTGTCAGAATGGGGGCACATGTGTGGACGCAGACCAGGGCTACGTGTGCGAGTGCCCGGAAGGCTTCATGGGCCTGGACTGCAGGGAGAGTGCGTCGGGACTGCTGGGCAGTGTCCCCGGGTGGGACAGGAGACCCAGGGCCTGCATGTGGCAGCACACCCAGGGAGGGTCCTCCTGTGGGCTGTTCAGAGTGTTGTGTGTGCACTGTGGCTTTCATGGGAGGGTGACTAGGGTTGGGCAGGGCCAGAAAGAGGCCCTTCTTCCCACACCCCCACATAGAGGACACCCTTCTGCTCCATGGCAGGAACCAACAATGACTGTGAGTGCCGCAATGGAGGCAGGTGCCTAGGTGCCAACACTACCCTCTGCCAGTGCCCACCGGGCTTCTTTGGGCTGCTCTGTGAATTTGGTAGGTGTCAGAGGCTGGGGCAGTGGGCACCTGCCTGTCCTGTCCCTGAGTGTCCCCATACGAGTACGAATGGTTCAGACCCTTGACCCCCATCCCTACATGGGCAGGTGGCCCCAGGAGTGCCCCATCAGTCACCCTGGTGGGAGCACTGGGCCGTGGGCCCCACTCTCATCCAGGACACAGGATCACACAGTCAGAGGGGCAGGAGACAAGAGAGGGCTCCCCTCTCCTACAGAGGTCACAGCCACCCCTTGCAACATGAATACCCAGTGCCCGGACGGGGGCTACTGCATGGAGTACGGGGGGAGCTACCTGTGTGTCTGCCACACGGATCACAACATCAGCCACTGTGAGTGCGTGGGGACCAGGGCTGGGAGGCCTGGCCGGGAAGGGCAGGGAAGCAAGCGTCCTGCTGACTCCAGAGGATCTGCAAGTGGAGGGGCCTCAGGCCGCAGTCATATCTGTAAGGTGGGAGGGAGTTGGGGGTCCCAGGTGGAACAGCCCTTGGACCAAGCCACCAGCACCACGCACCCTCTTCCTCAACCCTTCCCAAGCTGTTAAATATTTGGTGCATACCTGATTATATGTAATTACTTCTGCTACTGCATAGTTGTTAGTGTAAAGATGACCTGACAGCTAGCTGTAAGACACTAATGTCACAGATCAGTGGTGCATTCTGCTAAAATCAGGAGAAAGATATTCTAGCCCTCCCTTGGAGCGCTTGTGAGGAGTGAGGACATCCTGGGAGTGTCCCAGATAGGCTGGCTGGGAGACCCCGCAGGCACATGCTCCAGAACCACCCTCTGCCTCCGCAGCCCTGCCATCCCCCTGTGACTCAGACCCTTGCTTCAACGGAGGCTCCTGTAATGCCCACGATGACTCCTACACGTGCGACTGCCCGCGCGGGTTCCAGGGCCGGCACTGCGAGAAAGGTGTGTGAGAAAGGGGCGCTGGCAGGGTGGGGCTGGGCAGGGAGCTCCAGAGGTGCAGGCGAGTGGGGGGCTGAGCGCAGAGGGGCCCTGCGCTAGTGCGCAGGGGCCTTGGAGGTCTGCAGGGCGGGTGTCTGTGGGCCCAGGCGACTCGCTCCTGCGGAGGAAAGTGGGGGCGTGGGGCGGG
Source organism: Capromys pilorides (assembly GCA_004027915.1). Taxonomy (NCBI): domain Eukaryota; kingdom Metazoa; phylum Chordata; class Mammalia; order Rodentia; family Capromyidae; genus Capromys; species Capromys pilorides. Next base: position 33,968 of record PVKN010000472.1, on the reverse strand, counting down.
CGCCGGCGTCGGCACCATGGACAGCGCCCGGCCGCTCCGCTCTGGCGCGCGCGAGGCCCTCTCGGGTTGCTTGGCTGACTTTTTCCGGTGCTGTTGTGCTCTGTTGCACTTATTCAGGGCAGCGCCCGCGGACTTAGCTATTGTTTTGTCCTCTATTCTGATCTCCATTCCTTACAACAGGCTTCACTTTTGGTTCAGCATTTTTCCAAACATATTTTAGAATCATGAAATAAAAAAAAACGTAACTCCAGTAGGGTTTTGTTAAACATAATTCAGCCTGGAGAACGTACATTTTACAAAGCCTGATCATTCAGAATATATTCTGCAAGCATACTAGCTGGAAGACACCCTCAGCAGGCCTGAGGCCTGCCCTCCTGGCTCAGGGCCCTTGGGCAGTCCCTCAGGCCCCACTTGCCTGGGAAGTCAGAACCACTCTGGCCTCACTCACCTAGGAGCCTGCCTACGACACCTCTCCTCCCTGACAGGGGCTGACAGTGACTCCTGAAACCCTGTGGCTGCCCCCTCTGCAGTGTGGGAGAGGGGTTCCAGGTCCGGTGTGGCCACCTCTGAGCCCAAAGGGGTCACACAGGGAGCACAGGGAGCCGCTCTTGAGGTGGAACTGTGGAGCTTGAACTTGAAGCCTGTGAGGCCCCTGGGCATGGGGAACTGAAGGGTGTGAGCACAGTGGGGAGAGGCAGGCCTTCCCGCTGCTGTACCCCCTTATAAGCAAGCATCCCAGCACTCTGACCTCACTGGCCCAGGAAGGTGTGATTTGTCAAATGGGGACTGATGTGGCTGATGCAGTAACTGCCACAGGGTTCGCCTGAGCTCGTCAGGCGCAGGAAATGCTGGGACCCAAAGATGCACATGCACTGACACGGAGCAAGAGACCTGATGCCTGCACGGACTGCTGTGGATGCTGGCGTCAGCTGCGGCTCAGCGCCCTGCGGTCAAATGCCAGGCACAGGAAGGTGGCACGCTCGCGCTAGTTCTCCAGGAAGGCCAGCTCTCCTGGAGTCCGGAGCAGAGACGAGTGCACCAGAGGCCGAGTGGGGGCCTCCGCACGGCATTCCCATGGCAGGCCCCTGCCAGACCCCCGCAGGCCAGGAAGGTGGGGCCTCTGCATCCCCTCGGGCTGGCCGGCATTCACCGAATCTTTCTGCCCTTCCTTCCCCACAGCCCGGCCACACCTGTGTAGCTCAGGGCCCTGCCGGAATGGAGGCACATGCAAGGAGACAGGTGGCGAGTATCACTGCAGCTGCCCCTACCGCTTCACTGGGAGGCACTGTGAGATCGGTGCGCACCCCCAGGAGGCGGTAACCGGCTGGGCCTGTGCTGGGCCCGAGCCAGCTGGGTAGTGGAGGGGGAGAGGGAAGCCCAGCCCCCAGCCTGACCGCCACGCAGTGGTTCTCAGGAACCTGCTTATGAAGACCCCACCCGGGCACTAGGGAGTCCAGCAGGGGAAGCAGAACCTGAACCTGCTGGGTGTCTTTTGCTTTCAGGGAAACCAGACTCATGCGCCTCAGGCCCCTGTCACAATGGTGGCACCTGTTTCCACTACATTGGCAAATACAAGTGTGACTGTCCCCCAGGCTTCTCTGGGCGGCACTGTGAAATAGGTAGGCTCTGGGCACCAGGGACATGTGAGACAGGCTGCTTGGGCAGAGCTGGCCAGGCCTGTGGGGCAGGAGACAGGACCCCCCCATGGCGACAGGGACCTTCTTGTCTTCCTGCAGCCCCGTCCCCCTGCTTCCGAAGCCCGTGTTTGAATGGAGGCACCTGTGAGGATCTAGGCACAGATTTCTCCTGTCACTGCCAATCAGGGTACACAGGCCGCTGGTGCCAGGCAGGTGAGAGACCTGGGGGGTGAGCTGAGGGTACAGTGTTTCTTCCTGATTCCCCAAGAGCTGGGCAGAGCAAGAGTGGGAAGAAAAGGAAACTCAGAAGTGCCCAGCTCCCTTCAGTCCAGCACCTTAATCCATATCAGCAGGAGCTGGAGCTGGGCCACCTGGCCATGCCGTTGGGTCAGGCAGAGGAATGAGCAGAGCTTGGGCAGGGTCCCCAGCTCAGAGAAGCTTCTGTCCCCTTGCAGAGGTGGATTGTGGCCAGCCTGAGATGGTGAAACATGCCTCGATGCGCTTCAATGGGACTCGCATGGGCTCCGTAGCCCTGTACGTGTGTGACCGTGGCTACAGCCTGAATGCCCCTAGCCACTTCCGTGTCTGCCAGCCACACGGTGTCTGGAGTCAGCCTCCTCAGTGTCTCGGTGATTATGTGGGCCCTCAGGGCGGGCTGAGCAGGCCAGCATGCACCTGTGTCACCCAGCAACGGAGGGGCAGAGAGCTGTGCCCTCTGATTGGAGGGTGGAAGGCCTGTGCTGTCGTGGTGGCCACGTTAGCTTGGCTTGGTCACTCTCACTAAAGCTTCCCTGTCCTCAGAGAAGCCTGCAGCAGGGTCACTCTGTAGATAAAGCTGAGGTCACAATGCTGCTCGGGAACAGAACCTAAAAACGGCAGCTCTGGGCCCATGGCTACCTCCTACTCCTGCCCCCACCAGCCTGTGGAAGCAGAACCTGCACTTGCTCAGGATACCCACAACAGCCTTGGAGGGGCACTGCTCCAGAGAGCCTCCCAGGGACCCAGCAGCGCGAGGGTGCGTGCCTGGCCCAGTGCCCGGCGGTGCGGCCCTTCACTCCAGGGTAGATGCATTACAGCAAGCCAGGGTATGCACAGCCTGCGCGTAGGAAAGCTGTGACATTCACGCAGGCTCTAGAAAAGAGTTTTTAACAAGCTTAGGGGTAGCATGACAGCGTCCAGAGGTAAACAAGCACAGAGTGCTTTGCTGCCTCCCAAATATCTGCAAAGCCCTGTCCACCTGTCAGCCCTTCCCAATGAAAGCAGCAAGGTTCTGGGACCAGGGACCGTCCATCCGAAGCGTCTGTCCTCTTCTATTCTTCTGAGCCCCAGGGCTGTTCACACGGTCAGGAGCCCACCCCAGTGAGCGCTGCTTCTTCCAGCCATGTCCAGGCAAGATGCCAGTACCCTCAGAGGACAGAAGCCCCCCCAGAAAGACACCAAGGCCCCTGAGGAGCACAGTCACCTCAAAGAGAAGTCTGAAATCCAGACAGTCGCCGCCACTGGAGGCAGAAGCACAGGAGAGAGACCAGCAGCACCGAATGCCACGTACATCTCACATCACATGTACTTCACGTTCTGCCACATGGGGGAAGACATAAAAGTGAACCTTGTGTTGCCCATACAAAACAAGGTCAATATTTTTTAAAAGAAAATAATCTTTGAGAATATTGAGAACCACAACAGTTGAATTAGCAAGCCCAGTGTCTAAGTGGGTAGCATGAAGAGGGAAGCAGGGGCGCTGCAAGCAGAGCAGACGTAAGGCCAGAGCTCTGAGCAGCCGCGGAGCTCTGAATGGCATGCTGGGAAGGCCCTAGGAACCCCAAACAGAATGGGGAGATGTGGTGGAGTAGAATGTAGGGATGTTGGGCCTAATAGAAAAAGAAATGTCAACAGCCAGAGGGAAAAACAGAGCACCTTCCAAGGAACAGGAACCAGACTGCATCAGAGTTCTTGATGGCACTGTCAGACCACAGAGGGGCCTCCTGGTTAGCACAGACATCAGTTACAGACACAAGGGTAAGAGTTAGTAGGTATGAACTTCAAAAAGAAACCATAAAAGAAAACATTCACGATGGCTACAACAAAATAGCTACGCAGGTGGAGAAACACTTTGGTGCTCCATTCGCCACACACTGCAATTAATTCTAAGTAGAACAACTTGACTACATAAAAATGAGACACTTAAGTCCCTCACTCCTGAAGAAGAAAGTGAAACAAGCTAGAACCTGGAAGTCTGTGTGTATATATGTGCATATATGAGACTGACTGTAAAACCTAAGCACACCAGTGAATCAGTAAAAACCAATGACAATAACCCAGTAGGAAAACGGGCAAAACATGAACAGCCAGTCCATGGAGAAAGACATACAAAAGGCCAATGAAATAAAAAGAAATACTATACTTCATTAGTAATTAGGACATGCCTACAAAAGAACAGTGAAGCACATTTGGTTAGATAAATTCCAACATCTAAACAGTTAGAAACTGCTGGTGGACAAGGACTTTGAAATAACTGGGACTCCCCTGTCCAGTTCACCATCAGTACAGCCCAAGTCCCTGCAGTGCCACCTCTAGGGATAACTAAGTGCAACCCGCTCATCCCCTCAAGCAGTTGTGAATGCACACTCACAGTAGTGCCACGGAACCAGCACGGCGCCCACCAGACAAGAACGCACGAGGTGCTCGCCACAGGATAGTACGTAGCAAGCATCAAGAAGTGCTATCACCCAGCGCAATGTGGAAGTCTTCGTCACGAAGTGGAAGAGAACATGCATTGTGATAGCTATTGAAAAACACATAAGCAGCAAAAGCAGCGCCATATATTGGATAGGCAACTGATAAAATTGGAAACTAACCGTAAAAAGGCAAAGATGTGATCACTGCAGAAGCTGGCATCCTGGAGGGGCACGGCCACGAGCAGATGAACCCTGGACATTCCGGCTCCAGGGCGGGTAGGGGTCACTAGCACCACTTCATTTAATTCTGGGCACTGCAGACAGACACTGGCAGGAATGCAGTACATGGCTTACAAGGACTCAATAGTGGGTGTTTTAAGACTACCGGCCAGCCCCCAGATGCTCTCTTTTCCACAGCTGTTAGTGATAGAAACAGAAATGGTGAGACCAGCCCCACAACATCCCTGCCCTCTGGGCCTGTCCGCCTGATGGTGTGGGCATCAAGGCCCACTGTCTGCTCAGAGGCTGGAGGTGATCATGAGTGCCCCGGCCGGGCCTTTAGCAGACACAGGTCGGCTCAGCCTCTGGGACCAAACTCCCACCTCCCCTCAAGAGTGTCCAGCCCTGGACGCGTCCTTCCAGGGATCACGGGGATGGTATGGCCTCGGCTCCTCAGGCCTCATTTACACCCATCCTAGTAACCACCACACGGTTTTATTCTTGGGTCTCTCCTTTCACAGAAGTGGACAAGTGCCAGTCTCAGCCCTGCCTGAATGGGGGCTCCTGCCAGAGTCACACAGCTGGGTACCAGTGTCTCTGCAGCGCAGGGTTCGAGGGAGCCCGCTGCGAGCTGGGTAAGAATAAGAGGGCTGGCACATGGGCATACGGGTGGCAGCTGAAGATGTGGGCCCTGGCCATGGCCATCTTCCCAGCCACTCTTCCCTCAGATAGCGCTGTCTGCTCCCTCAGCTGCTGCCAGCTCCACTGTTTGGGACAGATGTTTACAAATGTCTCTGTCTGCTCGGCCCGGGGACTGAGCCCAGCTGAAAAGCTCTGGCAAGGGAGACTGGCAGGCCTCAGTGCCACCTGCCAGGGAGCAGGAGGCCAGCTCAGCGTGTGGCTGCTGGGCAGGCCCTGCCCCCGGGGGCTGTGTGTGGCTTGCACCCTGAGTCAGAGACATGGCTCCAGGAGGGAGCTTGGGGCTGTGTCCAGGAGAGCCGGGGTGGGGGCTGAGCTGTAGACAGTGCAGGGGTCTAAAAGGAGCATCTAGGTGGGGCAGCTGGAGTGGAAGGCTGAGGCCCAGCGTGCCAGCCCAGGCCAAAGCCTCTGGGGACACGTGGGGCTCTTAGTCTGGTCAGTGAGGTGCCTTGTGTAGGAACAGGTGAGAGCTGGGCACAGCCTTGCACAAGTGGGGGCACCTGCAGGGATCTCCCAGGGGCTGTCATCTGCCAGTGCGCCACGGGCTTCGTTGGAGTCCACGGTGAGACAGGTTGGGCTCCCTTTGGTGTGTCCTCATGACCACGGGCAGACAGGCCAGCTAGGGACAGGGACACCTGAGACTGAGGCTGCCTCGGGAAGAGGGAAGCTGTCCACCCCCTCAGGCCCCTGCTCCTTGCTGCCCTGTCCCTTCTGCTGTCCTGCCTCCCTCTCCCAGAAACCCCTGCCTGGCTTGGGCCAACTTTCTGGCTCTTCTCTAGAGGTAGATGCTTGTGACTCCAGCCCCTGCCTGCATGGAGGCCGCTGTGAGAATGGCGGCGGGGCCTACCTATGTGTCTGCCCAGAGGGCTTCTTCGGCTATAACTGTGAGACAGGTAAGGGCAACGGGGCCTCCCCAAAGCCTGTTCCTTGGACTGTGGCCCTCCCTCTGGTCCCTTTGGTGCCTCTGAACGCATGCTGCACTCCCTCCCCAGTAACCCACCTCACCCCCACTCATGCCCGGCCAGGCCTGGACAGGCCACGCTCCTTTCAGCCCCATGTCCTGTGGTCACCATCCCTCCATCAGCCCTCATGCAGACCCTCCACGCAGGCTTTGCCTGGCTGCTCACGCATGGTGGATCCCATCCTCTAGCACTCCCCGGAGCCCTCTGTTTGCCCGGGAGCTGCCCCTGCCCACTAGAGTCCCCCTCCTAGCCCAGGAGCCATGGGATGGGGCCAGATGTGGTGAGGCTGGAATGGAGCATAGGCACCATCGTGGTCCATCTCATGTCCACCAGGTAGGAAAGGCCCCACTGAAACCCCACACTCCCTGATCCCCCAACAGTGAGTGACCCCTGCTTCTCTAGCCCCTGTGGGGGCCGAGGCTACTGCCTAGCCAGCAATGGGTCGCACAGCTGCACCTGCAAGGTGGGCTACACAGGCGAGGACTGCAGCACAGGTGAGCCAGTGGGGCTCCCCGGGGAGGGACGGGCACCTGGGCTGGATGATGCTTCCCTGGGGATTGCCCAAGAGTGATCTCCAGGACAAGGGCAAGGCAGGGCTGGCCAGGAGAGGGGTGCACCAGCACAGCCAGGGTGCAGAGACAGGAGCCCATAGGGCCTTGTGGAGGCCCGAGGAGAGGGCTCCCAGCCAGCGGCAGCCAGCTGCCCAACCCCAGGGACCAGAGCAGGCACCCGATGGGCTAGTCTTCCCAGCGGGCAGCTGACCACAGCCTTCCCTTGTGTCCTGGCCGGAACCCTGAAGAGCTCCTCCCACCAACGGCCCTCAGGGAGGACAGAGTGGAGGAGAGCGGGGTCTCCATCTCCTGGAGCCCCCCCAACAGCCCCGCTGCAAGGCAGGTGCTGGATGGCTACGCAGTCACTTATGTCTCCTCGGATGGCTCCTACCGCCGCACGGACTTCGTGGACAAGAGCCGCGCCTCACACCAGCTGCGGGCCCTGGCACCCGGCCGGTCCTACAACATCTCCATCTTCTCGGTCAAGCGCAACACCAACAACAAGAACGACATCAGTCGTCCAGCAGTGCTGCTCACCCACACGCGTGAGTGGCACCGCCCTTGGGGAGGGGCCCTGGCAGGCGCTGCTCCAGGAAGCACGTGAGCAAGAGGACCTCAGGGACAGAGGAGGGCAGCCTGGCAGGCACTGGCCTCAAGCGTCACCTGAGTGGAACCAGCTGAAGCTGCTGGGGGTCTGGAGCAGGGTGGCCTGTGGGGGAACGGTGGGGGAGGCAGAAGAGGATACTTCTACCAACTCCGGGCGGGTTTCTACAAGACCCCCCTCCTGCAGCCAGGGGCCAGACCTCTGGAGTTACAGAGGAGCTCAGGGCTGCCCCATCAGAGAGGGGGGTACACCAGGAGGCCAGATGTATGAGGGACCACCATCCACGTCCACCCTCCGGATGTGGCACCCCACCACCCAGGGCTGAGGGCTGCCTTTGGGCTCTGGGCTTGGCCACGCCCTAGCCCCTGCGCAGTGATACCAGGTACACAGGGAACTGAACTCAAGAGTGTCCGTTCCCTGCAACTCCCAGGGTTCATCCTTTGGGCCAGCAGTGTCCAGCTAAGTCCAGCTGTCCACTGCTACACCAAACAGCACAAAGAAAGGGTGCTTAATTAGCAGGGCTTAGAAGCTCTACCCCTGCCACGCATGCCTGAACAGGGACAGAGACGTGGCCTGGCTCTGGGGTCCTGGCTGCTCCAGAGCTGTGCCACAGTGGCTACTCTGTGGCCAGCACTCCCAGAAGGAGTGCCTGGACACTGTACCCAAGTCCCTACTGGGTGGAAGGGCGCCTCTCTCCAGTTTCTCCCTGGGACCCCTACACCCTGTGGAATCTTATTTTGGTTTGAGCCTCCCACCCTGGGAGTGAGGAGGAGCCGGCATCTGCTGAGCAGCCTGCTGCCCCCAGGACCCCGCCCTGTGGAGGACTTCGAGGTCACCAATGTGACAGCCAACACTATCTCAGTGCGCTGGGCTCTGCACAGGATCCACCACGCCACTGTCAGCAGGGTGCGCGTGTCCATCCTCCACCCAGAGGCTCCCGAGGCCCAGGCCACGGACGTGGACAGGAGCATGGACCAGTTCACATTCGGGTAAATGGAGACATGGGCTTGTGCTCTGTGTACTCACTGCCCCCACCTGGATAAGGCTGGAGCCCAGCAAGCCAACCTCAGCTCCGGGGCCTCTGTCTGTCCATTGGGGCAGCCTGGTATTTGTCTAGGGCCCACGATGAACGCTATGGGGTAGCCACTGACCTGAAGAGAAATCAGGGCAGGCAGAGCGAGAGGAGGAGGGTGGGGTCTGGCCAGTGGCCCCTGTGGTTCCTGCATCACTGCAGGGGCAGAGGCAGGTGCAGTTGAGGGGTGTGCTCCCCAGCAGCGGTCCTCGGGTCAGCGCACACACTGCTGCGAGAAGAGCTGGCCCTGGCCGGCCCTGACGGAGTCTAGCTACCGAACAGTTCCACTGGGCAGATTCTGCTCTGTGCTGGCTGGGCAGCAGAGGCATCCGCTTCCTCGCCCACTGTCCCCACCAGAACCTGCTGCTCCCTGTATGGATTCCTGTGTTAGCTCAGTGACGGCGAACCTTTAGACCTTTCAGTGATAACAGATACCCAGCTACAGCACTCATGCCATGGGTTCACCCCACGGAACTGCCTGGGGTGGCCCACAGAAAGAACACAGCAAAGCCCTGTGTTGGCTGTCGTGGTCCCAAGACCACTCCAGCCAGGCTCACCAGAGCACTCAGCACAGAGCAGCTCCTGCAGCCAAGACCCACCACAGAGAGGGGGCAGGGCGAGTACTGGGCTCCTCTCCAGGGCCCGAGCCATCAGCCTGCACCAGGCCATTTCAGGGCTGGACACACAGTACCTTGTGCCGGTGCGCACAGCAGCCCAGGCCCCAGGAGAGTCTTGGTGTGAACCAGAGTCTGTGACTGTCCGGACACAGGGAGCATCTAGCCTACAGGGCAGTGAGGACCCCCTAAGTCCCCATCCCCAGGCAGGTCCTCAGCTGGCTGTGCAACCCCGCACAGTGATCCTGTCTGTTGTCCCTTCTCTGGCCTCGCCCCTCTGACCACACTGCGGCTGCCCTCAGAGCACCAGGCCCTTCTCGGTCTTCACCTGGACACCAGGCCTGAGGGCTGCAGAGCTGCTTCTCATGGAGCAGCCTGGTGCCCAGTAGCAGGACACCCATCCCCTGGTCACACAGAGGCCCAGACACCCTTGTCCTCTTCCTCCCTCCCTCTTGCAGGAATCTGCTGCCAGGAAGGAGATACACCATGTGGGTAGCTACCCTCAGTGGGCCTGGGGGAGCGGAGCATCCTGCTGAGAGCCGGGCCTCGGCACTGCTGCATGTGTGGACCCGTAAGTAGGAGGCAGCCTCCACGCCCACACACTTCTGCCTGGAGCTCTTCCTCCTCCAAGTGCCCACATGCCAGGAGCCCAGTCCATGGCCTTTTAAGGTCCCTTGCCATGGCCTACAGGAGGGGCTACTGCGCTGGCTGACCAGAGGGCCTGAGAGCCCCCTGGGCTGAGGGTGCCCTGGGACTGTGTGACTGGCTCCCTCTGCTTACAATCCCTAGCTCCTGCCATGCAGAGGATGTGGGCAGGCAGCTCCCAGGGAAGGATGAGTCTCATGGAGAGGGATGTCACAGAAGGCTCAGGAGAACTGGTGATCTCCACAGGACCTTCCTCACGGGGACGGTTGAGCCCCCTCAGACACAGCCCCCCTCGGGAAGGCAGTGCAAGGCCCATGTGGCAGGGACCCCTACCTGTCAGGCCTCCTCTATCCTCTGCCACCGTTCCCAAGATGACACAGTTGTCCATGGTCACCAGACCTGGCTTCCAGGAAGGCCTCCACAGTCCCTTTCAGGGCCTGTGCTCTGTCCCTGAAAGTCGCTTTCTGTTCTGTCTTTCACCTCCCTCTGCTGTCTGTGCCTTGTCCAGGGCCCCTACCACCAGCAAACCTGACTGCCTCCCGTGTCACGGCCGCTTCTGCCCACATGGTCTGGGATGCCCCCACACCAGGAGTGTTGCTGGAGGCTTATGTCATCAATGTGACCACCAGCCAGAGCACCAAGAGCCGCTACGTCCCCAATGGAAAGCTGGTGTCCTACACAGTACGCGATCTGCTGCCTGGGAGGCGGTACCAGCTCTCGGTGACAGCCGTGCAGGGCACAGAGCAGGGCCAACTGCACAGTGAGCCCGCGCACCTCTACATCATCACATGTGAGTGCCCAGCCCCGGTGGGATGGGGTGCTGGGGTGCGGGTCCCTGTCCAGGCCCCTCACCTGAAATGGGCATGCTGTCCCCAAGACATCAGCCGGCCTGGGAATAGGCCTGGTGCTGCATTGCTCGGGGAGGGGGCTCTGCATAAGGGAGGCATGGGCTCATCTAGGGGCACTGACAGTCTGGACAAGTGGGCAGCTGGGCAGGGAACACAGGGCATCACCCTGTAGCAGGTGCCAAGTGGGCTGTGTGGAGAAGGCCCCAGAAGTGGCCCTGTAAGCTAGGCCTGAGCCACGCGAGCTGGGAGGCTGGAAAGGCTGGGAGATGGAGGGTGTTTTGCCCAGGAGAGCGAGAGCAGCTGGGAAAGGGCTCAGCAGACCAACTAAGACCCAGGGTCTGTTCCCCAGGGCGGAGGGGCCCTGCTGACACCCCCAGGAGAACACGCTCTCCTGCTCGTGTTCTCAGAGCGGCAGTGAGAGCACCACTTACCTGGGCGGGGTTGCGGGTCGAACATGCCGGTGACATAGCAGGAGACCAGCAGGCCAAGTGCCCAGCCGGCTAGACCAGAGCCCAGAGTGGAGCGGCTCCCTCCAGGCATCCCCATGGATGAGATGGCTGGAAAAGGCAGGCTGGGGCCAGGCAGGGAGCGGCCAGGAGTGCTGCCGGACCAGCCGGCCTGGGCCAGGTCCCTGTGTGGAGCTGCGGTCTAAATGCGGAAGGGCACCGTGGATGCTGTGACCTCGCAGGTAGATTGCAGCACCTCTCCTTCCCCAAGCAGGAAGAGTGAGTGTGGGCTGGGCAGGGCGAAGGCAGCCCAGGCCACCCTCGTGGTTGCTGCCTTCCACCTGCCTGTTCTGTAGCCCCCAGGGACAGCAGTGACAGACGCTGGCACCAGGGAGGACACCACCCCCGGCTGCTCAGGAACAGACCAGCCCCTGTGCGCCTGCCAGAGCTGCGCCTGCTCAACGACCACAGCCTCCCTGAGGCACCAAGCCAACCACCCAGGTACATGCCCGGCCCCGCTGTGTGATCCCAAGGGTGTGCTCTAACCAGTGACCTGCCACCCACGCTCTCACAGGTTCCTGGAGCTTGTGGATGGAAGGGGACGTGTGAGCGCCAGGTTTAATGGTCCATCTCACAAACTGGTCACCTCAAGATCACGTGAGTGCTGTGGCCTACCAGGGACAGACTCAGTACCATGCCCCTTGACCCTTACAACCTGGGTGTAAAGATCCCCAGCATCTAACCCTTCCCCAGCCAAGACCTTGGGAGGGGCCAGCTGTAAGGGACCTCCACACTGGCAGCATGTGACCAGGGACATAGACTTCAGACAGGTAAGTCTAAAATAAGGCCATTATAGTTGATGCAGAGATGACTTGCAGTGGGGGCCAAGAGTGCAGCCTGCACAGAGTGACAGATGAGAGGAGGAGATGGCGCAGCCCCAAGGAGCAGGGATGGAGGGACGGGAGTGGATTTGAGCCCAGCAAGGAGGGCGTCCCTGCAGTAGCTCTAAGAAGGCGGGGCCTGGTAGAGTGGCTCACTGCAGGCTCTCCAGAGCTGCTGGGTAGGTCCTGCTATGGAGCAGCATAAGGGCAGGACCCAGTCCTCCACAGGAGGCAGCACATGGTTCGGTGGATAGCAGGGAGCTGCTCAAAACGGCCACCTGAGATAGGCCTGGGCACAAAGCAGCATGCCTCTGGCTCTCTCAGAACCCACCAGTCCGGCGCCACTTGAGAACACAGAGGAGGCCTCCGAGCAGGTCCAGCTGGCCCTCCAACTCCCTGAGCACAGCGACAAGGACATAGAACGTAAGTCAGCAGCATGAGGGGCTGGAGATGGGCTGTGCTCGGGTCACCAGGGAGGAATCCCACATGAAGGAGTCTGGAGGCACAGGGCCTGCCCAAGGAACAGCCAGACATCCCCCACCTCAGAAGGGTGGTGGCACCTGGCCCCCACAGGCAGCAGCAGGGAGCAGGCTGGAGCGGGACCCACTCAGGCCATCTGAGCCATGTTGAAAGGTGGCCTCCCCATCAGCCATCCCCCCAGCCCCACACCCTCACTACTCTGCACACCTGTGCTGAGTGAGGAAGGTGGCAATCAGAGGCAGGAGTGCACACGGTGTGAGCCTGGCCTGGGGGACACCTGAGCAGGCTGGGCCAGTGTGCGGGCCCACGGTGCCTGCATGGCCCTTGGGCTAATGCTGTCTTGTGACACACAGCCAGGGAAGCCTCCAAGGAGGCTGTGGACAGCATGATGAGCGATGTTCCGCACCCAGTCAGACACTGGCCCTACCTGGAAGGCTCTACTAGACCCCGTGACCCTTTCTGCTAAGTCACACCATGCACAAGCTAGGCTCACCCAGCCTCCTGACCCCAAAGAAAGCCAAGCATACAGAAAGATGTGAACCCTGAGGATGGTCCCCAAGGACAGCTGCAGTGCAAAGGGGGTGCTTGCAAATGTTGGCTCCACTGTCTAGTTGACAGCGTCCCTTCACTGCAGGGGAGCTCATGGGCTCTTGGCTCATGAGAAGCAGAGGGTAAGCCAGTGAGTGACCACCAAGAAGGACATCCTTCTGGAAGGTACAACTCATCCTGTGAACACACACATTGTCGCTTTTGGAATGGAATGAAGCAGGCATCCCATCAGGTGGTTTCCATTACATTGGCCTCTCTAAGTATGAGGTGTTCATTTCATGAAACTGAGAAATAAGGACTTGAGCCGGCTCCCCTTGACCCCTTCACTGGCCGCAAGGGTCTGTCAGACATAGCCCGTAGGCCCTGGTGGGGTGCAATGACTGCACATGATGGCAGGGGGACCTGGATGTGGCCTGGAATGTCTTTTGTGCTCACCTGTGACCATGGCACTGTGGTTATGTGAGACACTGTGGTTCTCAGGTGTAGACACCTGTGAGTGCTGCCTCTGACTGCTCTGTGACTCTTCAAAAGACAGAAAGATGGGAATGCACAAAATGGGCTAGGTGAAAGCTGAGTTACCGGCTTCTTCACAGTCAACATGAGGTAGGGTCAAAAATAAAGGAATTTTCTTTGCAATAAGATCTCAACTCACTTTAAGCAAAAAGAAAGTCCTCCAGCTGAGCACAGTGACACACACACCTGTAGTCCTAGAATTCTGGAGGCAAGGCAGAGAGATTGAAAGTTCTAGCCTAGCCTGGCACCTTTGCAACTTACCAGTACTCGTTACAGTTGGTGAACTGGGAACAGTGGTGTATGCCTATAACTCTAGCACTTGGGGGCTGAGGCAGGAGGATTGCTGCCAGTTCAAGGCCGGCCTGAACTACATAAGAAGCCCCTGCCTCAAAAAGGGAGATGAAATGGGAATGTAGCTCAACAAGAAGGTCCTGGGTTCAATCCCCAGTAATGAAGAGGAAAAAAAAATTCTGGGAGGCAAGGTGCACTAGCTAGCAGCAGCTGCCAAAGCCTTCCCTAGAGCCCTGGCGCTGGCCCAGGGGAACCCCTTGGGAAGCAAGCTGGGGAAAGGCTGGCTTCCACATGGGGGAGACGGAGCCCCCTCAGCACTAGATGTGGTAAGTGATGCCCAATGCTCTGCTATTCTCCTCAGTGCTTTTAATGTTAAAACATGGAACAGGCATCTTGACAAATCTGAAAATAGGGACAGAAGCTGAGGGTAGCAGGTGCTCAGAGGGGCAGCGCCAGGCTGTTGCAGTGTGGTAGAGACACACAGGGAAGTAGGCAGATGGCACCACAGGGCACAGACCTCAGCACAGAGGACAGCAGACAGTGCTGCAGCAAGGGATGCTGGGAGGGCCACAGGGGGGAGAAGCCCCTGGCCTGAAACAGTTAATGCGGGCGTGCGGTCTTGGCTCCATGCCAAAGTAAGCCTGTGTAGGACAAGGTCTGCAGAGGGGCAGGTGCAGAGGGATGGGGCAGGTGCTCAGCACAGAGGCCAGGCGACTCCTCCCTTCCTCTTTCCTTGAGGTCAGAGGTCAGGCCCAAGCCATGGAAGCCATCTCCACCCTTGCCTTCTCCCCACAGACCTGGCATGAGACCACCCTCCAGGCCCAAAAGAAGTGGGTCACCTACAGAGGCAGCCTGCCTGCCAGCAACTGACTCTCCTGGCAACTGACTTTCCAGGTGCCCAGGGAAGCTGCTCAGAAGATGCCTGTCACAACGGAGGCACCTGTGTGCCTGGCATCAACACCTACAGCTGTGACTGCGGGCCAGGGTTCAAAGGCAGGCGCTGTGAGCTCGGTAAGTCAGGGCTGGCCATGAAGTGGGGCCTGGGATTTGGCCCTGCATGATGGGCATAGGTGGGATTGTCTGGAGGAGGGGCCCAGGCCCAGAGCTGATGGGCAGGGACCTCCACGGCAACCAGCCGTGGGCAGCCTCCAAGGCACAGAATGAAAGGTGCTGCCTGCTAGGGAGGCCTGGAAAATGTCAAACGGGACCCAAGCCACAGCCACGGCACAGCAAGGCATGGCTGCAGGCCAAGCATAGGGGTGGGAAGGAGCAGAACCTGGAGGAAGGACACAGGCTCTACCTTTGGACTGAGTGCCAAAGGTGGCCAACTGGCAGGCCCACATCTGCCAGGCCATCCCAGAGCCAGTCGGGAGGCAAGGACAGCCCAAGGGAAGGTGACCTCTACCCCAGGAAGCAGGCAGTGCAGACCCCCAGGCTCCCCCACAGGGGCCTCATGGGGGCAGGAAGAAAGCTCTGTTCTGGCCGAGCTCCCTCCCCAAGCCCCTGCCTCTCCCCTCTGTGCCCACAGCCTGTGAGAAGGTGCCTCGCCCCTGCACAAGGCTGTTCTCGGAGACAAAGTCCTTTCCGGTCTGGGAGGGAGGCGTCTGCCACTACATGTAAGTTGTCTGCCCTCGGCTTCACCCCAGGGAAGAGTCCCTGACTTCCACAAGTGCTCGCTTACTAATGTGCAGCACCAAGGCTGAGCAACTGGCTGGGCCCCCACGGATGAGCCCCGGGCCCAGGCCTTTGGCCTCCTGTTCACGCCCTGGGCCTCCTGGACCCAGGGCTATAGGCTATACCACATGGACATCAAGACTGACCGTGCCTTCCCTTCCTCAGAGTTCCCTGGGAAACAGATGGCACATGAGACCACCAATCCCAGAGAGGCCTGAGAAGAGTCAGACAGGGGCCCCGAGCCGCAGCCACAGTGCAGGAAGGTATGGCTGCAAGGCGAGCGTAGGGGTGAGGAGGAGTAGAACCCACAGGAGGGACACAAGTCCACACAGCCAGTGCAATGATATCCTGAGACCCCGGACAGACCACCCATGCTGTTTCTCTGGCTGTCCAGTAGGCTGTGGAGGGAGAGGCACATGGCTGGTTTCTGGGGACCACTGCTGCAGACATCTGTGGCGGCGGCGCACTTGCAGTGGCTTCAGCTCCAGGCCCCATGGAGCACCTTCCCCTCTGCAGTGAGCAATTTCTCAGGACAGATGAGAAAGAGAAGCTAGTGAGAGCAGGCATGCTGTACGGTGCCAGAAGGGAAAGGCGAGGCTGGGGGAGCCAGGGAGGTCACCGGGGCCCCACAGAGGACACTGCACAAGCACGCATCAGGTGGGGATCTGAGCGGAGAACATTCCAGAAGGTCAGGCTGTCCACCCCCAAGGCTCTGCCTGCCAGTGTCCTCATTGCAGCTGAGGAACAGTGCAGGGGTCAAGTGGGGCCCAAGCCAGTGAGGCACAGTGGCAGGAGGGCAAGGTGAGGAGTGGCGTGTGATTACATTCTAACAGTGCTCGGAGGATAGGAAGGGGGCAAGGGCAGAAAGCTCCACGGGCTCAGCACAAGCCAGGCTCCACCACCATGGGAAGACACAGGCGCCTGACCCAGAGAGGCGCAGCCGTGACCCTGGGCTCCGCAGTGTGACCGTCCATGCGGCTCCTCGGTCTTTCCACCCTGCTGGATGCCAGAGCCTGCCAAGGAGAGCCCTTCTCTTACTAGATGCCTCCCCCTGTTTCCCTTGTAACCTACCTGCCTCCCACGGCTGAAGTGACCATGGCAGACATGGCTGGGTTGAGATCTGCCAGGTCGCTAGTTGTCCATCTCGTTTTAACTTTTTGTCTCTTCCTACCTATTCTGAATTATCATCTAGGAGTCCACTCTGCCTTCACCACTGGCTTACTGACTGTCTTAGTTACTCTTCTATCATTGCTGAGACAAATATCTGACACCCAGAATGAAGGAAGGAAAGGTTTATTTAGCTCACAGTTGCTGGAGGTTTCAGTCCATATTCGGCTGGCCCAAGGCTGAGTGGAAAAGGGCAGAGGGCACCCAGTTCATGGCGGCGGAACAGCAACTATCGCGACAGAGGCCACAGAGCAACCAGGGCGCAGAGAGCAACAACCAATGTCTGCCTCTCTGTCTCTCTTTATATTACATGCAGGCTCTCTGCCTCAGCCTGTCCGCCTTAGGCTACACTCATAATCCCAGAAGGCCTCAGACCCATAATTCTATCCATACTAAAACACATAATCCCAGTGGATCATGAATCAAACCTCAAACTCTAGAAGTCCCCACCCCATGATTGCATGAGGCTCTGGGGGGGACAACTAGCCATAAACCATAACACTGATTATACTTCTTTGACTTGGAATCTGTTGAGCAGTTGCTCTAGGACTCCCCACACCCTCTCCAGGTGTCTGCACCACCTCCAGCGCACTGGCACATCCTTCCAACAGCACGGGCCCACGCCTTGTCATCTGAATCCTGAAGCGTTTTAGTTTCCTGCCTGCCGTGAACACCACAGTATTTTAACTTCATTCTCAACAACTATCTTTTAAAAAAAGTGTTCAAAGTATTTCACATTTACTTGTATATCTGCCACATCTAATACTTGTATGAGTATTTTGTCCCTCAGGTGTCACTTTCCTTACCAGGACAGGTCTGCTGGTAATGAATTCCCTGCTTTTGTTTAACCTGAAAAAAATTTCATCTCACTTTCATTTTTGAGGGAAAATTTTGCTAACTACAGAATCACTGGTTGATGGCTATGGTTGTTCTGATATCATTTCTCGGTCGTCTGCCTCACATAGTTCCAGCCAAGGCTGCAGTCACGGTGGCTTCCAGGGCTGCGCTAGTCTAACGTGTTCTCCTCAGCCCAAGGCTGCCTTTATTTACGTTGTCTCTTTATCACTGTTTCGGGCCGTTAAATATGATGTGCTTTGGTATAGTTGTGTGTTTATGCTCTTAAATGTAAGCTTTTTATACCTGTTGGGTTTTAGATTTTGTCCAATTAGGAACATTAGGGCCATTATTTTTTCTATTTTTTTCTGTCCCGCCACTCCTCCTCCTCCACTGGAGCTCTACGTGTGTTAGGTCAACGCTGTCTCACAGATTCCTGGAGCCCTTCTCACTTTTTTTGGAAGTGTTGGACAGATGCTACTTCTGTGTGTCCAAGATCATAATCTTTTCTTCTACACCATCTAATAACCTGCCGTCAATCCCATTAGTCAGAATTTCACTGTAGCCAGCGTCCTGTCATTGGGCTCGCCCTTTGGTCCTACTCTTCTCTCCTCTCTCACGTTCACCTTTCTTTCAGTCACCAAAATGGAATAAAGGATCCTTGCCTGTGACTTCTGTTATCGTTCTTTTTTCTGTCTTTTCCTATCAATTATGAGTCATGTTTTCCCATGTTTCTTTATATGTCTTATAATTTTTACATGGATTCCCAAACTAAATTTAATGTCACTGAGTGCTAGATTTCTTTTTAGGACCACCGATTGTTTTTCTGCAGGGCATTTTTTGAGTATACTTTGATTCTCTGAGGCTTGCTTTAGGCTTGCTTCTGGGTTAGATTCATCCCCTGGCTGTTAAATGAGATCTGTCTACTCCAGCTCTAGGACGGCACTACTCCCGTGTCCTTTCACACAGCCTCCTCCCTGTGTGTACGCACAGCTTGACCTGCAGCACAGCTTTCTGGGGCTGCTCCTCGGCAAGGTGCCTTTCTTTCCTGTATAGTGCCCACCACTGCTGGCTTCCTCTACCTCCCTACTGTAGTCTGTTTCGACTCAGCATGGCCACTGGGCCCATCTTGTGTCTCTGTCTTCTAAGGGTTTGCAGCCTCTTTCTTAGACTGCTTGCTTCCTAAGATCAGGAAAGTTATTCCATATCAGTCAGCTTTCCCCTCACTGGAGCCAGATGTGCAGCACTCACAACATAAAGGAGCAGGTCTCGCTTGGCTCATGGCTTCGGAGGACTCGTCCAGGGCTGGCAGGCGCCGCTGTAGAAATACCGCCGTGCAGTGGTGTGGTGTGGTGCGAAGCAGCTCAGGCCGTGCTGGCTAGGAAGCAGAGCAGAGGAACTGCAGCAGACAGCAGAGGCCAGGGCCCAGACGGTGTCCAAGGTCGTACCTCATGGCCCACTCAAAAATGTCCTTCCCTGGCCCCTAGGCAGCTCTGAACCAGTCAAACAGGTATCAGGTTCAACAGTCACATTCATATGCTTTGTGCTCACTTGGAGTTCACCCTGGGAGGCACAAGCCCCAGGTGTAACGAAGGTTCCACCAGACTTAGCATGGCAACAGCTCTCCCATCAAGCTACTCTCTGGCTCAGACAAAGTGCTTCCCATCCCTGTCATCTGTAAATTTCAAGAGAGGTGGTATGTACAACTTCCACTTTACATAACACTGAGACAAGCTGCAGAGTCTTACTCAAAGTGGCCTGGTCAATAAATGGAAGAGACAGGCTTGGAATCAAGGCTCCTGGTCCTCACAGCTCATATCTGTGGCCTTCTCAATCTTCTTCATGAAATCCCCAAGAAGACAAGATCAGAGCTGTCCCTTCCCAAGGCCTTGAAGTGTGTGCTTCCAGCAAAGTTATGCCACTGAAATGTCACGCTGTATCTTCCACTACCATACAGCTTTGTAGGCACTCATCAACAGACACTTGAAAATGAGTACATTGTATGTATTCCACACTCCATACAGATAATGTTCAAGACTCACATGACTTTGCTTTTGACATTTTCAGGTACTCACAGATGGTAAGATTTGATCAGGAAGTAGTGGTCTTGCCCTCAAACACCTTGGTGTTCACCTGTGGTCAACAGAGCCGAAGCCAAACAGCTAGACAATGTTGTGCTTTCTTTGGTGTCTGGTTTCACAGAGCTTTCTTCTGACAACAGGTATAAAAGGGTCTACAAAGTTCACCAAGATGTCTGCTTCAAGGAGCGCTGTGAAAGCACAAGCCTCAAGAAACCCCAAACAGGTGCATCTTGGGGCCCTGGCGGAGGCCTGTATGCCGCTCACAGGGTGGTAGTCAAAGGTGGTGACGGGGTCGGCAGAGCCAGGTTTCTGGGCCTTGAAACACTGCCCCTGCACAGCCGTGTGCACACCAGGCTGGGCATGAAGAACAGCGGCCCGTGCATGCACAGGACACAGGGCACAGGGAAAGGCATGTTACCAACAGGTCAAGGGCAGAACCGCCGAGGCAGGGACCTCATCTACTGCACTCATATCTAGGTTTCTTCTCAGAGGGTTTGAGATGGCCACAGAATACCTGCTGCTTGGGGTTTCACTGCTGCCACAATGGGGTCTCACCCTTAGTCACCTCTCCATAGACAGCCCATTAGCACGACAGGTACCAGGTCAAGGCTACAGGTGCCCCTCACCCAGGGCACTGCTCCATTTCCCCTGGCAGCTCTTGCCTGCCCTCCACACTCCCCATGACACATATCCAGCCAGCTTTCCTTCCACGGTGACCACCTGGAGCCCGGCAGGTGGCCACACTGAAGTGTCAGGTCTGCACCACCTGAGCTAGGGCAGCATCCTGGATGGGGGCCGTGCATGATGAGGTACACAAATGTCTTTCTCTTAAAGCACTTTTCTTGATTGTTTCAGGAAACAAAATGACAGTCAAACACTGAAGAAACCCTAAGGTACATTACCCCACCATCCTGAGAGCTGTCGGCCAGAGGGAAAGATGGGCACCCCTGCTCGAGGCCCAGCACTGCGACAGCAAGCAAGTGGGCCCTGCTGCTACAGCCCCGACCAGAGGCTGTGGAACCCCACCCATGCCTCCAAGCAGGCATAACCTGATCAGCTTCAGACACAGTTGTCTTCAGGTGGAAATAACCCCCACTCTCTCAAGGGGAAGGAGAATAGCTGGAGGGGCTCTGGAGGAGGATGGAGACCCCCCAAAGAACAGCTGGGCCCCAGAGAGACACCAGAGCAGGTGATGGGAGGGCAAGGAAGGCCGAGAGCCCTGGGGTATCAGAAGAGCGTCCTACTGTGAATGGCATTCTACTGGAAGGAAAATGGGCTGGGGCCTTGGCCATGAGACATGTGGGAGGTCCTGAAGGCAGCGGACACTGGTACTCCTCGCATCATCCACCTTTGTTTGGTCCAGTATTTCCCAAACTCTTCTGGCAGATGAACCTCCGCACAGGCTCATCTCCCTGCACAAGCTCGGCTGATTCCTAAAGAGCATTGTTATCCAAAACGGATTGGAAAACACCACGTGGGGCCATGGAAACCTACCTGCAGCCTGTAGCACACTCCACACCGAACTCTTCAGCCACACAATGTCACTGGATGAAACCTTGGTGGCCTCCAGCAGCTGCCTGCACCGCCCCTGGACAAGCTGGCCTTGTAGGGCGGGAGTCTCCTCTGTCAGGAGCCATCTCAGGGGTAGTCTTCCTTCTCTTCCACAGCTGAGGAGAAGGAGAAATACCACTCAGAGGGCACAGAACAGCCAGAACCAGGGGGGCTTCTGGGATGGTCTCACACCGAGGGGTCCACATCAGTGGGGCGCACTGAGTGCAGCTCCACAGAACAAGCTCTCAGAGGAAGACCAGGATCCTATGTGACAGCATGTGGCACAGCCAGGCCAGTTCAGGTGTGAAGTCTGTCACGAGCAGCTGGCAACACTCAGTTCCTGTTCCCTCCCCTCTCACTGCAGCCTCTAAAAACTCACAAAGTACTCCAAAGTGTGCAAGCAATTGAGTCCTGGTAGGGACCAAGATTTCACAAACATCCTCAGGGCTTGAAATATTTCATGGCAAAGCACCCATAATATTAATGTGTATCTTTTAAGAACTCACCTAGAAAATGTTTCTATAAAAATGATGGGAGCCAATTAATTATCAAATACTGATTTATAGAACTTTTATTTTGAAACAATGAGAAAACTATAAAGAAGAAACAAATACAACCACCCAGACACCAATCCAAGAATGTAAAAATTCTTTTCAATACAGAGCAGCCTCGGGGAGGAGACCTAGCACCTCTAAGGGGAAGAGGTAGAGGAGAGAGGCCTACAGATTTCTGAGAAGGCCTCCAGGCCAACCACAGGCAGCCCTGAAGTCAGGGTGAGTCTGGGCCTCCACTCCCTGCCCCCTCGACACAGCCAGGCTGGAATTCTCACACTGGAAGAACATAGGTCCTCCAGGGGACAGTGCCTACACCCTCCAGAAAGGGCAGTCGTGTGGAAAGGAGGCAACGTGCTGTCCCCCCTGCCCCCACATCTCACTTCGTTCTTCCTTCAAAGGATTTGGAACGTGCCTGTCAAGTGTCTACCCACCTCAAAGGTTGCTAAAACCCAGATCGGTGCGGTCTAGTAACTGGACCATTAAGAGCCCCTGAGAGACAAGGTTCTGGCTGGAGTCAGCCCCTTTTGTGATCTCCAGAAAACACGACTACTACACCCACATACCAGCATACCAGGGGGCTCCCGCAGGACCCGTGAGGCACCAAAGCCCCTTTAACCTAACCTGGGGTGTGGTACCCAGGAGGTGTACAGTCTGTGCCTGAGTGGAGAGGTATGCAGTGTACCAAGGGAAGCAGGACCTCTGTGGAAATGCTTCTGCAGCACTCAGAAATCAGCTCTCAGATTCACTTCAGAGAGAAGCCTCCCTTGAGCCCTAGCACGTGGAGGAGACAAGCCCTCGGCCAGCTTCCAACACCTAGACGGGCAGATGCACAGGGTGGACACAGCGAGGCTACTGCCGGCCGCTAGTCTATGCTGTCAGCACTAGAGTGACAGAGAGGACACATTCATCACTATTAACGTGAGCTTGGACAGTTTTAATCTTTACATGGATTGGCACTTTGTCCATAAGGTTCCAGGGTTTTTTGGGTTTTGCAGGCCTCTGGGGCAGTCACTCAGCTCAGCCACTGGCGCGGACAGCCACAGAGGTACAACTGGAGGGCTAGCTATTCCAATACAAAACAGGAGCAGGTGGTGGCCAGACGGCCTGTGATCTGTCTAGGCTTCAGACTGAGAGGAAGTCACGCCCCAGACCTGTGGACATTTATAAAAAGCTATCCAGACCCCTGCTCAGCAAGCCAGGCCACACCCCAGAGGTCTCATTCATTTATAAAAATTCTTTAAAGTTGTATTTGAGGTCATCTATTTTTATTAAACTTTACATGCACATGTCTGTGTATTATACAGTCTGTCATTTCCAGAGGAGGAATAGCCATAAAGAAATCTCTACTAGAAACACAGAGCCAAGGGCAGGTTGGCAAAGGCAGAAGGAGGGGCCAGGTCTGCAGATGTGCACAGCTGATGTCCACGGCAGCGCCAGGCCCCGCCTGCCCATTCCACACAAGCTCCAGCGGCACTGGCAACTGGGAAAATGGACATTACTGCATGGTAGATGCCACTTCCTATACTGTGCTAGTGACCTTCTGGCCCTCAGCCATTAGGCAGACGCAAACGTATTCCTCTTGGGGACTGTTTTTGAGACAGGGTCTCACTCTGTAATTCAGGCTGGCCTCGCATTCATGGTGATCCTCTTGCCTCAGCCTCCTGAGTGCTGGGATGATGACAGACATGAACCATCATGCTCGGCTTCAATTTTTAACTTAGAAACCACTGTTTCAGCAAAAGACAGCAACTGGGTGCTGAGCACTGTACGGTGTGGTCATCCGATCAACGCAGTCTGGCGTTTCAGGAGCAGAGGGTCAGCAGCAGAGGGTCAGAAGAGCGGCCACTGGCGTTCATTTGTCCTTCCTAAGACTGATGTGGTTTCCAGAAACAAACAAAGCTCAGCCAGATGAGTCAGATGGAACCTGAAAATCATCGGGAAAAGGGCTTACTTCTGGGCCAGAATGAAAGCAGCCACAGGAGTGCGCAGTTCCCCACGCACCAGCTCAAGTGGGCTCAGCTGGCCATCTACTCAAGCTCGGGTTCAAGAGCTCCCCGCCTGCTGCCCAAGAGCAACGCCAAAGGTTCAGGGAGACGACAGTGCCCGGATCAACGAAGTGGAAGAAAAAGCCGGAACACAGGTACAGAAGGGCTTCTTTGTTCCTCTGACCTGGCCAGAAACAGCCAGACAGGCAAGACTCTCCCTTCCCCACCGGCCACTGAGGGCGCTGCAGGTGCAAACAGAGCACCTTCACTGTACCTGGCTCCTTTGGAGAGCTTAATCCCGAGGGCCCCAATTTTGCCAGCTTCCGGCACCACTGGCAAACTGCTCATGGGCGGAGTCACAGAGCTACTGCTGTTCTTTGCAATCCTGCTCCAGGGTGGGCCTGCAGGACAGCAGCACAACAAAACACAGCTCAGACCATTTAAATAAACACAATGAGACTCCATTAATAGTCCCCAGGCCAAGCGTAGAATAGTCTCTCAGCTTCGGCACCTTTGGCATGGGATCATCCTTTGTCTTGGGGGGTCGTCCTGGACATCACAGGACATTCTGTAGCATCTCTGGCCATCGCCCACTACACACTAGTAGCTCCTCACCCAGACGATTACAACCAAGAAGGTCTCCAAATCTATCAGATGTCCCAAGAGTCAAGGCTGTCTCCAGGTAAGACCTGTGGCTTCACAAGATTTTTAAGGTGTCTTTGTGGGAAGCACAAGCCCAAGCATCAGAGTTTCATGTGGCTATGAAAACGCCACGCAAACTCAGATTTTGGTTACCAAAGATGCTTTATGCAGCACCAGTTCTGTGCAATTCCCCAAGAAGGTGAATGCCCTAAGAGCCACCAGTCCTCGGGCCTAACACTGCCATCACAGCCAGGTCCCTCCCGCAGAGCACACCCAGCCCAACCCCCAGCGCCTCACACCTGCCACGTTCCCGTGTGAGGCCCATATCTGGATGTCTAGAGAAAACCCTGGAACGAACCCACCACCAGTCCTGGGCCTGTGCTCACACAGGGGATGACTGTCCAAGAATACTCCCCAACCCTCCAGTGCTAGTGCTCTCCAAGCCAGTACAACCCAGCAGCACAGGCCGTGGGTCATAGACATCAGACCAGTAGGTGACCAGGCAGGAAAAGGTGGCTCTTCACAGATAAAATGTCTGTGCTTTATGGGACCGAAGAAATGATGCCAAATGAAAGCACACGACACCAAACAACTGCCTTTCACTCTGCTGTACAATGAATGCAGTAATGAGATATTTTTGGATTTAAAACATGAGTATTTCTGTGGGAAACCTATTTGTTTTCATAAAATAAAGTGCTATTAT
This sequence comes from Capromys pilorides, assembly GCA_004027915.1. NCBI lineage: Eukaryota > Metazoa > Chordata > Mammalia > Rodentia > Capromyidae > Capromys > Capromys pilorides. The sequence continues at coordinate 9,091 of PVKN010000472.1, read as the reverse complement.
GTACTAAAACCTCCTATGATCTCGCACTTTTATCTTCTAAAGGAAATAGTGACCCTGAACAAGGAGTTGCCACCTGTGTTTCACATTATGGACTTACCACCAACATTTTCACAGAGAAAAAAAAAAAAAAAATCAAATTTGGACTTGAGCTCTCTCAATTGTAACAGCTCAGTATTTTCTCAGTATTTTATTTAGAATGAAATGGGGCCTCCCCGTAGGACTCCACAATCACAGCAACGCACCTATTTGGTTTGACCTATCCACATATTGGGCAGTCCATTTTTTTTTTTTTTAAATCACAAGATCAGAGTTTTGTTTTTGTTTTTTTGTCTTTTTGAGACAGGGTCTCATTATGCAGTTCAGGCTGGCCTTGAGCTCACTTTTGTAGCCTAGGCTGGTCTCAAACTCGCACTGATCCTCCTGCCTCAGCCTCCCAAGTGCTGGGATTACAGGGCAGCAAAAGAATTTAATATTTGAGAGGATTCACGTGAAGCTTCCCAAAGCTTAGAGAATGGAGAATGTTCTTTGTGGCTCCTGGGTGTTTTTGCCCCAGTCTCCATCACAACGCCTATTCATCCTTGTCCTCATCCTCCTCTTCCTCTCCTTCCTCTTCCTCCTCACACGTGCTGCTCTCAAGCTCCTCTTCCTCCTCCCGGGCCAAGAGCTTTTTAAAAACCATAAATTCCTCAGCAGAGGAACAGGCTGTCTTGGCCAGAAACTCGGCCTCCGAAACTCTGAGAATGTCCTTGAGTAAAGGGTTTGCGATCTGCGTCTGCCCCTTCTTATCAGGTGTTTGGTACCGTCCCAGGCGCTCCAGGTAAATGTGTCTCTGCTTGATCTTGGTTAACGAGTACTTCAAGAACTCAGTCCTTACTATGTCCGGATGCTTAATCCCCATCCTAAAGTACGCATACTGGAAGACACAAATGTTTATGAATCCCATATACAGAATCTAAAAATCCACTATTCCACAATTCATAAAAATAAGCTGTCCAAATGCATTCAACAAGAATAGTATCAAAGCATTTTCAAATTCAATAAAAAAAAAAAAATGCGGCAGAAAACAAAGAGGTCACGGAGACAAATTAAACGGAAAAAGGAAAACTGAATATGGAAAAATTTACCTTAGGAATCTAAGGTAAATTGTCATAACTCTTAGTAAAATAGTAATATAATTGTCACAATTTTAAAAATCAACTTGCAAAACAGACTTTAAGGCAGGAAAGTTTTCCTACTTTAGAGTCCCCACATGGACTCTTAGTAAGAAGAGGACTGGGCCTCTTGTTATGATGAGAAAACGCGCAGAACAATTTTATCCAGAGTGGAAAAGTAGAAAAAAAACAGACACACTCTTTTTGGCAAGTGTGTACAAGGAGAATAAAAGCCTACCTCATCCACTCAGGGGCTGGCTGTTCACTTTGCAGTAGTGGAGATTAAAACTAGTGTCTTCACACTGAGCAACATTCCCCAGCCCTTTTTAGATTTTCAGACAGGCTCTTGCTGTGTCACTGAGTTGCCCAGGCTGGGCCTGTGGTCCTCCTGCCTCAGCTTCCCAGAGAAGCTTGCACCACCATACCCAGTGAGGCTTTTTGATCTAGAATTGACCTTAGTCCACTTGAGAAACCCAAAAACATCCCCATTACTTGCCTAATCACTTTCAATCCTCCTCACCTGGAATTTGTATTCCAATTCACTGGGATCCTGCTGAAGCACATTGGGGCACCTGTGCAAAATCTGAGTGACCTGCTGCACCGTGAAAAGGCATTTCTCCTTGAGGACCTGAATGACAGCATCAATATCCCGCTGACACATGGTGAAAATCTCAGGGCAGCTGAGGAGCACCCTCCTTAGTTTCCCTGCATGGCATTAAGAACAGAAGAGCACACACTTTCAGGGTCCTCCAGAAGCCCACGGCTAGCTGTGCCTTAAAGCTCAAGCCAGCCCTAAGAAACGAACGAACAAGCACAGACCTCACACTCGCCTTCCATCAGCACCATGGAGAGGACGTCTCAGACTCACCAGCACCCCCTACCTGCCTTTCATCTGAAGACGCCATTTTTTTTGAGGCAGGGCCTTGCTCTGCAGTGCCAGCTGGCCTCAAACTCATTATGTAGCCCAGAGTGACCTTGAACTCATGGTGATCCTGTCTCAGCCTCACCAGTGCTAGGATTACGAGTGTGAGTCAACACAACTCGCTGAAGATACCAACTTCAAATGCTACATCTCCTTGTGTCCTCATCACCTAGATAGAAATTTCCCAGGGATTTATAGGAAAGATTAAACATGGTAGTAGCTTCTCCCATGGCAGAGCACTGGCTTCCCTCAGTAATAAAAGAAGCACTGAAGCATTCATAGCCCACACCCTCAGGACCTGGGGGCCCAACTCAGTGCCAAGAAGTTCTGATCATGGAAATAACAGCGTCTTGATGAGTATCACAAACACCAACATCCTAGTTGCCTGGGAAACCATGCGTTTTATCCAAATCATGTAAATGCATTTAGATAACTGGTCTGAAATGAAAACTACCCCAGCCAAATTGGGAGTCTTCCTCTGGACAGTTAGGCAAAGTAAATGGAAATCTGACATCACTTTTCTGAACTGTTAATCCCAACAGATGAGTTGGTCAGTGTCTTACTAAAATGTGTTAAGAATGGATTTCATTTATCTTCCTTTTTTTTTTTTTAGCTGTCCTGAGTTTGCTAGTTAATAAAAGCATAAATCTGGGGCCGGCGAGATGGTTCAGTGGTCTAAAGCGCCTGCTTGGAGGGCTCAGGCAACTGCGGGGACTGCAGTTCGATCCCCGGCACCACATGCTGCGCCAGCGCCACCACCAGGGCAGGCTGAGCCAGCCACAAAATGAATAAATAAAAAAGAAACAAACAAACACAACAAGCAAACAAATAAATAAATAAATAAAA